>NDGN011449139.1:0-14295 GCA_002564285.1 Tympanoctomys barrerae
CTCCAACAATAATAAACCATTCTGCTGTGACAAACTTCTTCCCATTAAGCCAGAGGCTGAAGGCAGCAACAGGCCCATAGAATACTTTTCTTTCATCTGTGCTTGATTTACCTCATTATGTTTGAAAGAATTTAGCTTTTTCTAAGGAAAACTTACCGGGATTCAATTTTCTGCTTATTTTTCTTTGCAACATTTGCAAAAGTAAGAGGAACTCTGCTTTAAGTTCATTGCTGAGTATGTTGGGATTGCTTTTTAATTCCGTTAACCTAATGTTATCTTTAATAAACTTTGAAGCTGTAGACCTGGAAACCATAGGTAAATGCATCTGGTAACTATAGTCTGTGAAATTCACGATGTCCTCCTGGATACTTTTAATTCTGTAAATAAGAAATATCGTTGACAAGGCACATTTTTGGTAATGAGATTTGTATTAACAAAATTTCAGATTGTATTGCTAGACAATTTGAAATAACTTACTCTCGGTGTGTTAACAAAGTATAAACTTCTTGTATCAATATTTCAGGTACTCCAGATTTACAATGAATTGTACCATGGATTAGTTCTTTAGGTAATTTAAGTTTCTTTTTCGCTAGAAACTTTAATAGAAAGAAGACATTTTCATCATAAAATATTACACAGAAATCACCAATTTAATATGATTAAGTCCTCTTGTATCTCAACTAATTTCCTATTAACATGTTAATTATCAAAAGATAATACATTATTTATCAAGAGAAACCATCATGTCTCACACTAACTGAAGTGAATATGCTCATTTTTATAGGTGATTCAGGACATAACAAGAACTAAATTTAAACCTTCTTTCCATACAGAGGAACAAGCTGCCACCCCCTAGCACAGCATCTTACCATGCAGTCACGCACACATGTAACTATCCATGAAATTCAGACCAGACTTTTTAAAACACATTTAACAGTAAACCATTGCAAATTTACCTTCTCTAATTGTGCCCAGTTATCCAACTTGACTTTTAAAGAGGTTCCATTTTCAAAGTATGATAATTTAAGGTCCCAAGGATAATATATACAGAATATTTCTGCAATCAGGAAGCCATTTGAAAAATCTCTGATCCATAGCAATAAGGAAATAAAGTTTAGTTAATAATACAGTTTATATAATGAAAACCAATCTAATATTCCACACTGACCAAAACTACATTGTAAAAATTGTTTTGTTGGATCACTGCTCTGGAAAAGTACTATGTATTTAACATTTTGATGAGATTATATGCACAACAAAGGCTCTGGTGTTTTTGTTTTGTTTTGTCTTTTTGAGACAGTCATGCTATGCAGTTCAGGCTGGACTTGAACTCACTTTGTAGTCCAAGCTGATCTCCAACTCACAATGATTCTTCTGCCTCAGCCTCCCGAGTGCTGGGATTACAGACATGTGCCACCATGCCCCTCTTGGTGTCCTTTTAAGGAACCCACATCTGAATTTGAACAAGATCCGCAGGTGATTCTCAAGCCAATGGAAAGTTTCAGGGGCATCTTTGTATGGTGTCTCTAACATCAATATCAGTAAAACCAGAGTGCTTTCTGCAAAAGATGTGTGGCCTTAATATTTGCAAAATTTAGTTTACTTTCTCAAAGCAAATATTAACTGTCAGTTACCTTCTGGGAGGCCATTCTTAAATAGCAAGTTTCTGAAATCACTGATAGCTCTCAAACCAGATGTCATCTCAATGGGAGGGCAGACCAATCTTCAGTAACTAAGCAGGCTCCCTACAGAAAGAGCCTTGACTATTTTATATTTTTGTAATACTAAAGAATTCGATATTAGTGTAAGTCTACAATTCAATGATTTGTTAATTAAATGAACGACGTGTTTCATGGTCTATTTCTTAAGCCTTTAAGCCTTCTTTAAACTCCTACGAGTTCGTGTGTGAGGAGAGCGATGGGAGTTCTGAGCGGGGACCGGCCCTGGCCCGGGTGGGGACTGTAAGGCAGCCGTCTGGGCCCACCAGCGGCGGGGAAGGGCGGCCGGCCAGCGCTGCAGGGTGGGCCGCTCGCAGCACCTGCTGATGTTCCTGGGGAAGAAGCTGAGGTTGAGGCCCTGGAGCCAGCGGAGAACGGAACGGGACACACGGGAATTCTTCGGAGGAGGCGGATAGACAATACACTTCCCCGGCTTCCCGCGGGTCGCAGCAGCGGGTTTGGGCGAAGCTGCTGATGGCTTGCTCCAGGCTGCCGCCGGTGGCGCTAAACACTCTTCTGCCTGGCCGGCGGCAGCCATGGTGCTCTCCAGGTTCCTATGGCAACCGCGGCGGTGGGGCGGAGCCTGGGGCGGGGCCTCTGGAGGAGGGCGGGGTCTCGGGGCGGGGGCGGGGGCTCGGAGTAAAGGGGCTGGGTCTTGGGACCGAGGATCAGGCTCTCCGCCACAGTAGTCCTGGCCCCAGGGGTCCTGCACTAACTGGTAACCTAATCCTTAAGTGAAGCTTTCCATCTCAGTTTTAGTGGGCTTCACTAGCAACCAGTTTAGAGCTTTACCTTTTAATTTCCCGGTTCATAAATTTTGTATATTAAATAATGTGGTTTCTGCCCAACTAACAGTCTAAACTCACTCAAGCGTTTTGAAGACAGGTATGAAAATCTCCAGAGGACAGAACGGTGCTGAAGAAATGGAAGCCATGAGCGACAAGGTGCAGGGAGCTTCATAACATAACATGCCTATTTCCTCAGTTATTGCATCAAGCGTCCATAAGAAAGGACGGAATTGAAAACAATATGTAGGTTAGATTTTCCACTTCAAGAGCATGTCCTCCTATGCATGATTCACTCATTCAATTCATCAAATATTTCAGTCCCTACTATGTGTCAAGAACTCAGCCAGTCTCCTAGAATTTATCAATGAATGATGCAGAATAAAAGGGTGATTGCAAAGTGGACATAGGAATTATAAATTGAATATATAAGCAAAATATTAAAATCTTTTAAACATTTTTGCAGCAAAAATGCATCTGATGTGGAATGTGGATGCACATTCATCAAGAAATATGATATGGTCTTGCAAGAGATGTAGAGTATTTTACTGTGTACTTGTACACATGTTTATCAATAAAGTAAAATAATGCATATTTGTAAGTGGTTAAAAAAAGAACAAATTTCAATTTTTTTTTCTTTGCCCAATGAAAATTTTCAGGAATGATTCAATTGTGCAATGAAATTTAAATAAAATTTATTTACTTATTTTGGTTCAGGGCCTCACTATGCAGCTCAGACTCGCAGTGATCCTGCTATCTCAGCCTCCAACCCCCAATCCCCAGTGCTGGGATTATAGTCCTGAGCCACCATGTGTGGTTTTGGTGGCGGGCAAGGCGCACAAGGTGCTCCCAAGGTTCCAGGGCCTGCTGGCATGGTATGCAGTACCAGGATGGAACCCTGGTCCTTACACTTGCCAGGCAGGTGCTTAGACCACCAAGCTATCTCCCTAGCTCTGCAGCGAACTTTTTTGAGAAACTGTGCTGAGCTATGACTAGATCCTCATCACCCAATAAAGTAGCCACTACAACATAAACTCAGGTCAATCTAAATAAAATAAATCTCAGTAATGCCAGCTACAGCTCAGCTATTGAGTAGCCCCACACGGCCAGTGATGATCTTTTGCGCTGCTCAGATGCAGCACTGCTCCAACACTGTACGAGTTCTATCAGACAGCTGTTTGCTCTAATCTTCACAAGCCTTAGAAATACAAATACCAGTGAAAAGATCACCCACACTGAAAATCTCACCATGGTAAGAAGGTGCTAGAACAAGGGTGCAGCCAACAATGTGGAAGCCTAGATGCCTAGAACTCTCTCACGAGAGTTGGCCTTTGAATTTGCTCTTCAAAGGCAGAATTTTGAATTGGTTAGGACATGGCCTTTGAAGGACTGACTCTACATGTGTGATTTTAGGTAAGTTACTTAGCTCTCCTTATTCTTAAAACATGGAAATAAATATTAAAACCTTACAGCATTGCTGTGAGGATTAAGAAAATGAGTTCTAAAGGACTGACAGCAACAGGCTGGATAGTGTGCTTATTAAGTATAGATGTTTCTAAAATTGTTTCTGAGATGAACATAAAAGGGATGTGGATAATTCCATACAGAATGACTAATGTGAGCAAATACAGAGTGAGAACATTTTCCTACAAATGTGTTTTAAAGTAATTTAGTTCTGATGTAAATACTCGCATTTATGGTGTCTGGTGCTGGAGCTGGAATTATGCAATGTAATGTTTCCTTTGATAAGGATTTTAATAAGTTCTGCTAATAGCGGAGACTAAAGAGAAAAACCAGCAGGTGGGAGGAAGAGAGGAGAGGTTTGCTGTTTCCTTTTGTTTGTTGCCCATTCCTGCGTCGCCAGAGCAACAAAGCCTCACTGGCACTGAATACTTGTTCTAGTCTCTCCTTTTTTAGCACTACTAGCAGGTTTCATCATGCTCTCTCAGAGATTTTAGTAACTACCGAGTATTTGCCCTTCTCACAAATCCAAAAACCTGAATTTCCTCCGGGACAGCTCCTCTGTGCTCCTGAGGTTCAGCACCCACTGGGCACACCAAGTCCTATACTTTCATAACCTCAACATCTCCCGTGGAGTAGATAACTACTCTCTGAAGCCTGTCTATTTGGGGAGGGGAATTTTGAGGGCCTCACTTTAATTTTTCAGCGCAACATCTGTACCAGCAGCTCATTAATTAGGTTCTTGGTCCTCAGTCAATGGAGTGACTTGTTTCCTGGCTGGCTGCTGGCTGATCCCTGGACTAAGGTTTTCCTCATAGCTCAACTGTGTCTTACTAAGGCATCTGCGGAACTTGCTTCTTCCTGTCCAGGTCAAGTCAGAATAACGCAGTGTGATGCTCTGTGAGATGTTAAGACACTCGAATATTGATGCTGCCCCGGGACTGAAATCAGGAAAATTCATTTGGCCTCTAATGAGATCACGAACAGGTACTAGTGATCCCTATATATAAAATGAGAACTGTGGTCCCTGCAGATTCTTTTGAGGGTGAAAAAGTACTTTTCAGATCATAGCAGCATTGTATATGCTGGAAAGTATCCTTTCTATCATCTCACAAGATGTACAGAAGCACAGTGACTCCTCCCAAATAATAAAGAGCACTATCAAATACATTTTGTTTTCTGATCTCCAGTACCCACGTTGGTCACAACAATGAAGGACTTTTGTCTTCAACTGTCTTGAACCTGTAGGGGAATTGTAACCCAAACTGTGGTATTTGATAGTTTGAAAGACTGGATTTTAAGAGGTGGTTTTACTGAAATGTTTTGGTTCAAGATTTATGGAAAAGATGCTTTTAACGCTTCTGCCATCTCCTAGTTTTGAAGTTGAATGGGAAAAATAAACACAATGTATTAGTGAGGATTCACTACAGGAACAGATACAATGTAATATAAGAAAACACTTACAAAGCAGGCTGCTGGTGGTTCCCAGCCAACGTTCTGGAGAGCTGGGAGGTCCACTTGAAAGTCACAGACCTGAAGCACACTGCTCAGTCAGCAAGCATCTGTGTGGGAAAGGTGAAGTGTCTACTGTACTGGAGAGGAATGTCCAGAAAGGACAGAGAGGACAGCAAAGACCAGAACCTCTGAAAAGGCCAAAGGGTAGATTTCTTTCTTTCCCTTTTTATTCCATCCAAACCACTGGAGAATGCCACTCCCATCTAGGGTGTCTTCCCTCCTCAGTTTTCAGATTACAAGGCAATCATCCAGACACACCCAGAACTAAGTGCCACTAATCCACTTAATCCATTCAAGTTGACAATGAATCATCACACACAGGAACTAGAGAATTGTTTATGGTTAAATAAACAAAACTATATACTTATGGATGTACCTACTACCCTATATTACTATTCAAATAGTTTATAATTCAATATTGAAATTAGTCTTAAGATGGATTACATGATTTAATGATTTATTGAAACATTTTGATCTCATGTTAAATTTTGATTAACTTTGAAGCTAAGTGATGAGTTTTGCTCGTTCATCTCTTCTTAGTATGAGTTATTTGCTTATACTGAGGCTACTTGTAATTATAGCTAATAACTCAGTGGCAGCTGATAATATCTCTAATAACCTATAACCATCACTTAAAATAATAAGTAACCACCACTTAATATCTCTAATAACCTATAACCATCACTTAAAAATGAAAACTCCAATAGGAGCAGACATCTTTCTCATTCTACAAATATTCAATGACTTAAATTTACACCTTTCTGATTACGTTGTGAGGTTGTACAGGGGTTGAGTCAAAAAACAAAGTAACAGGAGAAAAAAAGTGAGGCTCCTTCATCTTGTACTTTGGTTGCTAAAGATATATATATATATATATATATATATATATATATATATATATATTGCATTAACCCAGCAAATACTGCTAAGTACAGACCCAGGACTTGCAGTGACACCCCATCAAGGTCTTCTTTCTTTTGGCATTTCCTATTTACCAGGGGCCACTGGGGTGGGCAATAGGGCTGTGTGGATGGGCCCACTAGACCATGTGGCCTCCAGTATTGCTGCGGCAAAGGCAGAGGGGCAGGATGCACACTGGCTCACAGCCTGCAAGCAATGCGCCACCTCCATTCAAGTCCATTGTATACTGTAGTCTCACCCTAGCTGTGTACAAATCCTGGGAAACCAGAGGAGCCCATGCACTATTTAGCCAGCATGGTGCCAGCCATTTGTGCTGTCTCAGAAACCCTTTTTGAAAGGGATCTAACCCTCTTGGATGTGCAGCACTTTAGGAGATGAGGAAAGATTTTACGTTTTGCCCCTGAAAATTCACCCATTGGCTCCAGTGGGAAAATTCAACTAGTTAAAAATGGCCTCAGAGGTTTGATCTATCAGTTACTATATTCCTTCATACTTTTCCTTTTTTATCTCCTTATCTCTCAGCTCAGAAGCTTGACCTCATTTGGCTGGGAGATTTAAAATAAAATCAAATCATTTCCTGCTAGTGAGAAGACAGCAGTCCTACTTTCAGTCAATACCAGCAGGAGCAGAACTTCAATATCCACACAAAGTTATAGGTTCCAGCTGGATATGGTGGCGCATGCCTATAATCCCAGCTTTCAAGAGTCTGAGGAAGAAGGACCATTGTAAGTTCGAGGTTGGCCTGGGCTACAAAGTGAGCTGAAGACCAGCCTGAACTGCATAGTGAGACTCTGTCTCAAAACAAACAAACAAACAAAAAAAAGTTGTAATATTCCTTTCCAATTCCTTGGAAAATAAGCAAAACAACAACTGAGGAATCAGGATATAGTTCAATGGCACAAGGGCTGCCTGGCAAGCACAAGGTCCTGAGTTTAACTCTTGATAACAACAACAAAAATGTTTAGAAACAACAGGAGCCAAGTTGAGAGGAGAGGAGATAAGATTAAATACTTACACACCCGTGGCATAACAAATATCTATTTCTTATATTTCTATCAAATAGAACCATGATAACTTCAATCTACTGAATGACTGAAAAAATATTTGTTCTCTCTTAGTGATGGGGGAAGCACTTGGACTGGGCTCTGGCGCCTGCTCTCCTGGTCTTGGTGTCATTCATGGGGCCTGTGTTTTCTGGCTGCTCACCAGAGCTCCACTCAAGAGGGCATCGCTCACATACTGTGTCACTGGAGATGGCTGTCACTGGGCCATCCTCTCCACATTTCAATCTTCTACTTGCCCAGGTCACAGCCATGGTGACCTTAGGCTTTCACGTGGAAGCAGAACTGCAAGGTCCTTGAGGCCTTGGCTCAAAATTCACCCCTGATTACTTCTACCATCTTTCTTGCCTATGGAAACAAATAGGACCAGTTAAACAGGAAAACAGATTTAGTCTCTTGATGGGAGGAGAGGGAAGGTACATGTATGTACACAGGAATGAGGAATGCTTGTGGGACACTGCAGACAATCTACTGCACATCCCCTTTGCCCTCGCATTAACCAGCGCTTCCTAGCACCAGAAGTAGAAGAGTACAGATGTCTGTCTGGAGACACAAAGAGTATTCTCAAGGGCCTCAAGCCCACAGCAGTGTCCCATGCAAGTCCATACCAGTGATCTGCACCCACAAGGCCATGGGCCAATGGTGCAGCTAGAAAGTCAGTGCAGGAGGGTGAAGGATCCATGGCAAAGGCTGACAGATCTGCGCTGGAGCCAGGAGATGATGTCCAAGATGAAGAGAAGGATCGCAGCTCTTCCAAAGAAAGACAGCAGCCAAAGTTCCATCGAAAAAAACCCACCAAGAAGCAGCCTCTTCAAGAAAATCAGTAGCAGGTAATCTTCCCCTCATGTTCTCCTCTTAGGCCACATCTACAACGGTGTTCAGGGGGATCTTCCACGCCAGAACCATGCTGACTCGGTTCCCTGGGGGTTTCCACTCTGGTTGACCATTAGTTAATCCACAATCCACCACATGCCTCTTGCACAAATATAGTTTGGTTTCTTGCAGGAAATTTTTCTGTAAGGATTCAAGAAAAGAGGAGAAGTTGTCTTCCTCAGGGAAAAAAATGAATATTATGTTTTGCACTGTGAGTGTTGTTCCTCCTCCTCTTGTTCTGCTAAGTCTGGGTCTAGATGAAAGGAATTATGTGAGGAATTCCTGTCTGAGTGCATCAAACAGGAAGACTGGTGTAAGAACCTTTGCACAACAGAATAAAACAGTCTGCACAATTTGCAGGCGCAGAGTAAAATAAGAATGCAGGAAAAGCTATTTAAGATTAGGAATTTTAGGGTGCCAATAGCAAACGTGGAGTCCCTAGAAGTATGCAGGTTTGTAACAGACTCAACTCAGTATTTCCAACAGGAACAAGTGTGTATGTGCACATGTATGCGTGTGTGTGTGTGTGTGTGTGTGTGTGTTGATACTGTGACTTATTTACATAAAGTGAAAGAAAAAAGACTATGATACTCTTTACAATACTACTTATTTTTTCTAAACAGAATGTAATAATGAATGAAATAATAAAATGATACAATGACTACATTCTATCCTCTACACTGAAGTAATTTGCCTGAGAATTAAACTGAATTCTATTTTCCAAGAAGGAATGTCTTATCCAAAGCAATGTGCCACTAGGTACCCAGCTGGCATCGTTCTGCACAATCATTTGGAACACAACAATGTGACGTCCTGACTTCACTCTGAGACAGATGGCTCAAAAATTAAGTGGCAGTTAGGGAAACATTTTGTCTTTCCTGTATGTGTGAATTGTGTTGTCTCTAAAAATGAATATGTCCTTCTCCAGTATAGAAGTTAAGGGGAAGAGTTGTTGAGCAGGTGCTTCTTGGGCAATAGAATTTCAAGGCCGCCTGCCTTCCACCCTGTTAGAGGCACCAGCTGCAGCCCAGCCTCTCAGTGCCTGCACCTATGAGGACCCGCTTCGCTGGTGAGCTAGCCCTGCAGTGGCAGGAGGCCTGCTACCTCAAGGGATGCTCCACTTCAGACCCACGACCAACTATGTGGCCGTTCCTGCTCTGATGCTTCACAGTGAGTGCAAATTCCCTCGAATGCCCCTTCCCATACTGCTAATATATCTGCAGGCATTTCCATGCCAGGGAAATATGTCTGTTCTAATGAAGTCACTGAGAGATTATTCTACATCAGTGCTTCCTCAGAGTGCAATTTTCTCCTCAGAGGACAGTTGACAGTGAAGTTTTGGAGGCATTTTATTCATTGCAGCTGAGGAGGACAGTGTCCTGGCATCTATCAGGCTTGGATGCTTCTACATGCCCTGCCATGCACAGGACTGGCCCTTGCAAAAACCACCTCACCCCAGATAGTCACAATGTTGAGGTTGAGAAGTCCTGTTCTGCATTAAATCAAACTTGTAGAAATGTGCTACTTAGGAAAAGCATAGATTCTTGGCTAAGTATGGTGCTGAGCATAAATTTTGTAGCTTTCTGAAAAGCATAGGATTGAAAGAGGGCTGCCTTCCCAAGCCAGGGGCCTGGGGATGGAAGAGGATTCTTGAGGGTGGTAGTGTTAGAACTGTGCTCTGAAAACTGATCTAACCTTCTGAGATGAAAGGGGGAGAATCTCAGCACAAATATTTATGGCCCATGAGTGCCAAGATAAATATCAAAAGGTTACACTCGTGCACTTGTCTTTGTAGTCCTTATGAATAGCTTTTGCCTACTGTTAACTAAACCTTTTTGCAGCAAAATAAAACAGTTAATAAAAAAAAGCAACTCCTACTTATAATGAATGGACCTTGGAAGTAACTTACTCCATTGAACTGTTAAGAAGATTAAACTACTCTTGCTATCTCTCCAAGTTCTGAAACAATTCTCATGGAAGACAAGGGGTTGAGGCAGCTGGAACAAACGCATTACTGATGGAATTGTTAGTTAAGGATATGACGGACGTCTGTGTGCAAGGAGCTTCCTAATTTGCACTGCAGCATCAGGATGGAGTGCCGCCAGCCATGGCCTTGAGATCACCCGCTGTAAGTGGGCACAGAGAAGCAGAGCTGGCAGTTTGCGCTCTGCGGGTGACTCAACTCAGAAAGGAAGATAAAAGGCTTTGCTTGCTTAGTTCTCCTTCCAATTTAACCAGTCCAGTTTGGTTCTCCCTGCCTCTATTTTCTCCTGGGAAAAGAGGGAGGTGATGCACATGGTGGTAGGGAAGGATGAGAGGTGGGTCAGGACTCAGCCGTGCATGTTATCCATGTGGCACTTGCCTCCACAGGGCAGAGCATGGCAGGAGTGGGGAAAGGGCTCCATCTCGCCTGCCTTGCAAATCTAAGACACTGCCCCACACTGCCTTTGGGGACAGGGTGCTCCTCCACTGCATGCTTTTCAGGAAACCATAACGTTTACTTCACCCTTCTCCTTCCAATGAGAATGAAAGGGACAGGGGCCCAGGGACAGGCAATTACAAGGTGAACTCCTCACCATAGATGGAACTTATAAACCCTCCACCTTCATTTTCAAAACCCTTTTAATAAACAGCTGAAGTGAGAAGTCCCAAATGGGGAGCCATCTCCAGAATGCCAGGTGCTTCGTCTCCGGGAAGGACTGGACTGTGAGAACCCTACCTGGTCGCAAGGACAAGGCACAGAGAGGTCGAGTCCTGACTCCCCTCTGTCCACCCTGCCCTCCTCCCCCACCATAAACCTACATATTTCTTTTCAGAAGTTACGAATAAAGTGCTAATTGCATCTTGTGTGTGGGTGAGGGAATGATGGGACATGATGTGTTTCCCACGCTTCTGTCCTTTACTCTGACTTAGACGGACACACACACCCTGACAAGGGAATATAAAGGCCTGCCCTGCCGTCGGGTCTGCCCTCAACCACTCCTGCAGGAAAGGACTGCTGGCCCCCATTCCTCAGATGCCATGATTACTGTCTCCAAACACCTCACATGGGACAGTTGTGCAGGGCCCACACAGTGGCCCATGATGGGACCTGTCCTCCTGTTGGATTGACTGGCGACTTCCGCCTTTAATCAAGAAGTGATCCTCTTGTGTTCTTCCTTTATTTTTTCAGTATAGAGGACTGAAGCCAGAGCCTCAGCACTGCCCTACATCCTCAGAGCCTTCCTCCTTTTTGAGGCAAGGTCTCACAAGTTGCTAAATTACATGGGTTGGCTTTGAACTTGTAATCCTCCTGCCTCAGCCTCCCACACTGCTGTGATTACAGGCTTGCACCACCACAGCCAGCCAAGTGAGCTTTCTTGGTTGATATCAGGTCATGCACCCATTAAGAATCTTCTTTCAATCGTGGACATCTTCATTACTTGGTAATTTGCTAGCATGCTGTTTATATTCTGGCACAAAATTGCTAATGTCTACATTTGGAGAAATGGATTTCATCAGTGTTGTTTGTATGACGCAGAGTGAATTATCCAATTTAGGATAGAAATCCAGTCAATGTTTTCTTTGAAATATTCAGGTCATTTCGATCTCCTTTGGCATCCCTGTTTTCCGTTATGAATACTCCTTTCTTGGGTCATTATGTTGAGCAAAGTAAAGATCCTGACGTGAAAACATTTTTTTTAAATGTATTTAGTATAAGATCTACAGGGTCTCAGTGCACAGATTGGACTCGTAGTGATCCTCCTGTTTTCAGCCTCCCAATTCCAATCTACCACACCCAGTGCAATGCACAGAGAGAATAAAGACACTAAGGCATATTTGTAGTTTTGGGGAGCTGAAGGGGTCCTAAGTCCAGCCATGATGATGGCTATCTGGAACAAAGTCCTTGATCCAAGGCTGAACCTGGGTTTTATTCATTCATGAAGAAAGGAGTGGAGGCCTGCTTTCACCTCTGCAATATGCAGAGAGAAAGATATGTAAAGAGTAACCTGCTTTACACAAGTGAGATAGCATCTAATATTTGGGGGTCTGTACTTGGGCTCTGATGTGTAATCTTTCAAGCTCCAGGAAGTCATACTCTCTGTCTCAAGGCTCAATCCCAACAGACAGCCTGGAGCATTGGCTCATAATCCTGTCTTGCTCCTGCTCACATTAGGGAGAAGCAGGTGGGGGTTTCAAAGAAACATAGCTGCCACCTTCAAAGACTATCACAAGCATCTCAGCTAGATGGATATGCACTTCTTAAAGCCAATTGAAAAATTCTACCAGCTCTGTATGTGGAAATAGGGTCATACTCAGCCAAAATGGAGGTAAGTGCTCATCTTTTAAAGATTGTTGCCTCATTGGTTCCCCACACACATGACATAGTGTATGTATAGGGGGCACATTTTGGATTAGAAGACATGTGAATTACTGTATCTATTTTTGCTCCATATTACTGTACTCTTATATTCATGATACAGTGGTTTTAAAATATTTATAAAACTGAATCATATTCTCCATTACCTTCCATTCTAAAATAAAATAATACTTAAAATAAAAATGTGTTTTATTGCAAGAAATGGTTTTAACCTCACTTTAACAAGGGCATGGTACACTTAAGTGACAATATTTTTTTTGATAAGACAGTGTTTCTTTGATACTAAGCTAAAGTAAAAATGTACAAGGAATTTTAATGTCCTTTGATGTTTACTTCTTTTATTGTACAACACTAACAAAGAAAATGTGTTGTATTTTGCTTTTAATCTAGGACTTTACTGCTAATTCAAGGAAAACAATAGTATAAACATTCTACTAAAAAGAAGCTTTAATATCTAATTATTTCAGTGATGTTATTCTATAATAAAACTTACTTTGTTGCCCATTATTCTCAGCATTACAAGTGTAATAGACTGAGCTGTTCTGAAAATACAGTTTTAAAGGCCCCAGGCCATATACAATATATTGTTAACCAAATAAGCTTTTTCTTCACTTGGCAAGCTACAGTCATCAACATTTTGTTCAGTCATAAATAATTAGTGGTTTACTTATGATTTCTGAGATGTAAGAAGGTTGGAATACTATATGAAAACACTGAAGAGAGACTTTTAAGAAGCTGCTCTTGAGGAGGTCTTAAAATAGCTTAGCAGGTGAGGACTGTTTTAAATATCTTAGCGTGAAACAGCAATGCTAGCTTTTCATCCAGTAGTTACTAAAAGAGACCTACTTACTTGGGAGCAAAGACTGAGTTCTCACAGAGGAGAGAAATTTGTCTCTTTTTTTTTTTTTTGAAGTAGTTTTATTTTACAATACTATTTGTGCCTATATTTGACAAATGTTTTTGAGTCTTTAACAAATTTTAGCTGTCATGTATGCAGTTTAAAATTTGAAGCCATATTTGTGGCACTTACCTGTAATCTCAGCACTGCGAGGCTGAGATGGGAGGATCCCTGTTGAGTTTGAGGCCAGCCTGCACCACATTGAAAGTCCTTGTCTTACAGTACCATAGAAAAGTACTTAATTATACTATAATCGGTAGTTTCTTTGAAACATTGGCATAATAAGGTTTCTTCTTTGAAGGTATTTTAAGAAATATAAAATTAAACACAATATAATAGAGCAGAATATGATAGCAAATGTCCATATTTTTCTCATCATGTAAGAGAAATGGAGGTCTGTCCTCACTGTCTAGCTATGCCTTGGATTCATCGGCCACACATTTGAGCAGCCGGAATGTTCTGTATGAAGTACCATATCACACAACCCGCCACTGGCTCCTCACAGAGCTTGGGGAAGCAGCCCACCAGTTACCGGAAATGAACCGATTTGAGAAAATGTATGGCTTCTGCCACCTTTCCTCGTCATGTCACTTACACAATACTTAACCCAGAAAGCACTGTGGGCATGATGCTTGCCCACTGAGTCAGGCTGAGAGAACAGAAGCTGCAAGTTATTCCCAATGAAGTACCACTGCTACTGGAA
>NDGN011449140.1:0-10883 GCA_002564285.1 Tympanoctomys barrerae
AATGTTTGAAGACTATAAGTAATGGTGTATCTTTGTTTCTAGTAAGATAAGCTTTTTTGTCTTGGCTTTATCTTATTAGGGGGTTATATGTCAGTGTTTGAAACATGCTGTGTGGTATAATAGGTGTAAAATAAATTTTTTAAAAGAGAAATGCTAAAACTAGCCCTGTAAATCTTTGTGGTCCATGTAATGAAACCCACAGCTTTATTGGGGTACTGCAATACTCTGCTGGTTTGAAGTGACTGGGCTTTTTGAAGTTTAGCAAATACAAACTTAAAATCAGATAACCTTGTGTTATGATTATATGTAGAACAGGCTCGAGCTTTTCTCAAATTCCGAATTCCCGTTTGCACAACTGATTCTTCTGAAAAAATAAAGGGTTGGGTAGTGAGATAACTGTCTAAGCACCTGCTTAGGCAAGCACGGGCTGGCCACCAAGATGGCCTGGTGACACACTAATCCCAGCACTGGGGAGGCTGAAAACAGGAGGATCACTACTGAGTCCGAGCTGTGTAATGAAACCCTGTACCAAATATAAAAAGAAAAAAAATAGCTGCAAATGTAAGTGGTACTTTCCCAGTACTGATTTTCCTTTCTATAGGGACTTCAAGAGGGTCAGTTGATGTTCAGAAAGCATTTGTTAACAGATATAACCTTTGAGACCTGAACTTTTATCAAAATGAGCAAAGGGCCCATACATTTTTTGACTGTAGAGGTTTGAGTAAAGGAATAAATATCTACTAAGTAAAAAAACAAACAACAACAACAAAACCCCCACAAATCCTGGAGCTGTGTGGGTCTATTGGACCCTCTGTGATGCTTGGGTATACATATGCAAAAGGAGCGTGAATCTGGGTCCAAATCCCATTTGAACACTTTTGCACTTGTACACACTCCTTGCCATTCCTCATACCAAGCAGATAAACACACAGATTGCTTCCTGTATCCTCCAGGGAAAGGCTCTGAGAGGCATAGCCAGCTTCTATTACACTAAAGTGCAGATTTACAGTAGAAAATCAAGGGATGGGCCCACTGAACCCAGTCTTATGTTCTAAAGGTTACGGAGGCTGGATGTGCCGGTCTCCAGGACCGGTCCTGGTCCTGCCTGTGCCCCTGGCACTCATAGTGCCACTGTTCACTCTCTCACGTATCCCACTTACATATTTCCAAAGCTGGTTCTGTTTTAATTCCCAGGACCACATACAGGGAAGTTTCCCTTTTCTTCCTGTTGCTAACAAGGGTATTGGGGTTTAGGAGAAAGAAATCCTTAGCCCGGTGTTACACAGGAAGGTAAGAAGGCATCAGCAGGGGCAACATTCACGTGCAGGTCTACTCAGCTCCAAGGGCCCCCTTTTTTGTTTAGTGTTTTTTTTTCTTTTGTTCATTTGTTTGTTGTCTTTGAGACAGTCTCATTCTGTCATTCAGGCTGGTCTTGAACTCATTATTCAGGATGAGCTAGCCTTGAATTGCATCAGCCTCCCAAGTGCTGAGATTACAGGTGTGGTCCCCACGCCTGGCTCTAAGGTCCTTCTTCAAGAGGGAGGTGGTGGAGCTGGTACCCCCACTTTTACAGGGACTCATCCTCCCTGACTGGAAACAGTCGTCTGGGCTTGGAATAAAAACTGTACCTACTATCCACATGCAGGAGTCTTCTACAAGCAATAGGATCTCCCCTCCCAATTTTGCTGAAATAAAGAGATTTTGTGCGGCTTTACACACAGAACCTACCCGGGGTCATGCTTACGTGGGCCTGCTCTTGTGGTATCACTAGGAGAAACTGAAAATGGCAACAATAAGACAGGAATGGCATAGTTGTCTTTCTTCCAATCCTAGTTGCACAGTTCCACAGGTCATGTTCTCTCTAGTACCCTAGTTCTACCCCTATGAAGTCCCCGTACCTGTTGCTTAAGCAGCAAGGAGCATGCGGTGCTGGGAAGCAGGGACATACTCCCGACCCACCGTGTAGCCTCCGGTGAATACACACCACTGACAAAGCCAGAGCACCCAGCACTGGCTTGGCCTGGCCCCTCTGCCACACTCTTCCCTCAGCAGCCCAAGAGCTGAGTGTAGCACTGATCCGCTTTTAAGAGAGGGGAAGTCAGGGCTCAGAGCTGTTAGGTTCCACAACCACATCCTGCTCTGGGAGCTCAGCCGTGGCCACAGGGCCCCATGACTGGGCCCAAGAGCACAGACGGGAGTGCCAAACAGCGCTCCTCAGCTAAGGTGCTTGGCATCATTCAGGCGTTTAACCACGACCGCCCACCACTCTCTGAGGGGAGGCTGTAGAGGTGATAAAATGAGCATGGCGTGGTAAACAACTTGCCCAAAGTGACACATTTAGCAAGTGGGAGATATAGCTATATGTGTTTGTCAGCACTTATTTAAACTTAAGTTTTAGTTGACATGTAGAAATTGTATACATTTATAATATACCTCCTGAATACTATTTTGATACAGGTGTACATTGTGCAAAGGCTAAATCAAAATATTTATTTTGGGGCAGCTGGTGGCGGGTCTGCCATGGGCAACCTGTTCGTCCGTAAGAAGCAGAGCCAGGTCACGGAGCAAGCCAAGGCCATCCTGCAACTGAAGTAGCAGCAGGGCAAGCTGAGGCAAAGCTGAGGCAGTACCAGAAGAGGGTCACACAGCAGCTGGAGCATGAGTGGGCACAGGCAAGGCAGCTGCTGTGGGACAGCAGGAAGGAATGGGCCAGGCTGCTGCTGAAGAAGAGCTGTACCGGGAGCAGCTCCTGGACAGCGGCCTGGAGGCCATATTCAGAGCATTGAGT
Organism: Tympanoctomys barrerae; assembly: GCA_002564285.1. Lineage (NCBI taxonomy): Eukaryota > Metazoa > Chordata > Mammalia > Rodentia > Octodontidae > Tympanoctomys > Tympanoctomys barrerae. The sequence goes on from NDGN011449140.1 coordinate 2,789, forward strand.
TCACTCACATTGAGATGAAGGTGATGGAGGGACTGCAGGTCGGGAATGAATGTCTCAACAAGATGCATGAGGTGGTGTCCACCGAGGAGATGGAGAGGATCCTAGCTGAGACACAGGAGGCTGTGGAGTACCAGAGGCAAATAGATGGGCTGCTAGCTGGAAGCTTCATGCAGGAAGATGAGGATGCCGTCCTAGAGGAGCTGAATGCAATTACTCAGGAATAAATAGAGCTCCCAGAGGTTTCTGCAGAGCCCCTTCCTGAGACACATCCAGAAAAAGCCCCTGTCACAGTCAGGCCCAGGCAGGCAGACCTGGTAGCCGCCTCCTAACTCGGCCAACAGCAGGATTTGAGGGACTCCCCAGAGATGGGCCCACAGAGAGTCTGGGTGTGGTGGCCAGTGTGGACTGTGCTGTGGGCGGATCTGCAGCTCACACAGGGCTCGTGCATCGAGACTACTCAGGAACAGTTCCTTCACTGCTGGGTCTGAGTGAGCTGGCGTGGCTTCCCTGCTCTCGTTTCTGGATTAAATGGCAACATGCAACTCTTAGCCCAGCCCAGCTCTTGGAGGCCATGGTTTCCACAGTGACCCCACGGTGTCCCCCAGAGAGTGCCACACCCCCTGTCCACTAGCTCCTGAGCTGACAACAGCCAGGGTAGGAGGCAAAGAGCCCAGAAGTGACTCTTCATGCATGATATTTGTTTTATTGTTGGATAATCTCACTGGTGTCTTGCTGGCCTGTGAGCAGCGGGCCAAGAGAGCCCCAGGCACCTCCGGGGCAATCAGGAATAGAGGGGAGAACAATCTTTGGGACAATCTTCCTTGTCCCAAACAGGTCAGCCTATGTATTAAAGTTGGCCCCTGCATGGCTTGTGGCATTGTGGAATTGGAAAAAATATATTTTACAGGTGCGTTGGCTGTGTGTGTGTGTGTGTGTGATGTCCACTATGTCAGAGTTTTTAAGTATTGCCTACATTTCTGTTGTGGGGCTAGGGAATTGTTCTATTGCTAGGCTATACCCCCAGACCAATGTATTGTTATTCCTTGGGGTCACCATGACATAGGGACTGGGTGTCTTGCTTTCCCTTGGGTACACGATCACCTCAGGAATCCTGTTAGCTGCAGATTCACACTCAGTGGGGGGGGGGGTCTGGCCCAAGCCCCCATTTCTGAAACCTCTACATGAGGCCGATGCCGTGCAGTAGCAGGATTTGTGCCATGTTGCCTTTTGGTAAGTTTGGCTGCCTTTTTTGTTTTCAATTAAGCCTTCCCAAATGGCTCCATGTGGTTGCAGAAATGACTTTAGCAAATGTCCTTTTAGCGCTGACTCCCAGACCGTGTATGAAGGACTTTACACGGATGGTCTGCACCATGGGTCAGTGAGGGGGGATGTGATTATTGCCCCCTTTATATGCACAAAAAAGCTCGGACTTGGAGACATAAAGAATTTTCTCAAGGTCACAAAACCGACCAGAGTCAGCTCTGGTCCCATTTGCCATGTGCCTGTGACGCAGGGAGTGAGTGTTTCACTAGCTCATTTTCTACATGGAGAAAATCACGGTGGAGAGATTGCCCCATATTTTAAAGTAGTGCCTCAAATCCATCTGGTTTTCATCATATAAAATCTGTTCCACGGCCCCTCCCTACCCATGCCCGAACAGTTCCAGTAAGAGCTTTCTTCCAGAGCTGGTAGTCCCAGCCGTAGCTGGCAGAGTCCTCAACCAATCCATCATCTCCCCAGGAACTAACTTTTCTAGAAAAGCAGATCCCTTTTCCAAAGCCCACTGTGCTTGTTGGGGCCCTGAGACTTGCAGCTAGGCTCCTGGCAGGTCCTGCACCACAGCTGTGTCTCTGTGTGTGTGTGTGTGTGTCTGTCTGTCTGTCTGTCTGTCTGTCTGTCTGTGGCATTGTCTCATTACCACTCACTAGTGCAGCCTGCAGCAGTGCATTCTACTATGACAAGTCCAAGATCTGATTTGGACTCTCTGTGACTCTCCACCAAAAGACACCAAGCTTATTGGTTTCTTGTCTCAAGTCCCTTAATTCTCAGCTCCTCTTTGTCCCCACCCTCTCCAGCACTGTGTATGTCCCTTGTTTATTACATGCTCTTCTTCCTATTCTTCAAACTTGCTTTCCAGCAAAGTAAGTTTGTCTACTGAACAGAAATGCCTCAACAATAACTTCTCCTAAGCCATATGCTGTGCCCCAGGATGCAGGACTTGGAGATCACCCAGAATCTTACCCTTGGGGAATTCACAGCCTACTGACAAAGAGATTCAGAAAGAATTCCAGGGGCGAGAGGCACTGGGCAGAGGTGGGCAGATCAAGCCCTCGAGGAGAACTGGGAGTACTTATCAGAGATGGAGTCACAGGTGAATTCCTGGACTAGAGGCCTCCAGCAGGAAGGCATCCTGAGCAGGGAGGTCAGCAGGCACAGAGTGTGAGAAGACACCTTCACTGTTCTATCCTTTGGGTCATAAGATGAAAAGAGGGAGTGGCCAAAAACAAGACTTATGAGAACAAAAGTGATGTCAAGCAAGGCTCCAAAACCCCTATTAAGGATCTTGGGCTTGCCACGTCACAGGAGCCATGTTGGAAGGCCGAATGTGAGGATTCTGAGCTACCACTCTCCACCTTCAGTGTCCTTCCTAGAGCAGCTCACCTTCCATCTGTGCAGGATCTTGGTGCTCGGAATGCTAGGGTGGGAGACACTCAGAGGCACAGTAACACCACTATGCGTGGCAAGGCACGATCAGAGGAACCCAGGGCTCCACCTCCTTGCTCACCAGCTCCTGAATGCTTTCTCCCAGTTCCATCCCTGGGGTTGTCACTCTGGTGATCCTAAATACAAAACCAGGGAATGCAGGTGTGACAGTTCTCACTGCACTGCTGGAAGGACCTTGCTGACAACACCTACCCATTTTACAGCCCACTATTTCTCACCTCATTTATTAGCAGCTCCTTTAAGCCAGTCTGCTCTTCTCTTCCTGTCAGAGGACCTGAGCGAACTAGGGCTCCACAGGTGTTCCCCTGGCCTGCTTGTCATCTGGTCAGATCACAGAGTGGCCCAGTTGCCCTGTCCACACAAGCCAAATCCCTGAGCTCCAAATTGTGACTGTTGTTCTGCAAGACTCCCCCACTAGATGCCACCTGACTGGTGTTGACACAGCCACAGAGCTGCATCCTCCAGCACCACCTTCCAAGGAGCTCATCACCAAGCCCCCCAAAATCTCCTTTCTCCATAGGGGAGCATTAGTGCAGGGGGCGCCACACATCTTGAACATGCTTAGTATCCATAAAACTTTTTAAGGATGTATTTTCATAGGTTGATTTGTGCCAGGTAATCTTAACCATCAATTTGACTGGATTAGGAGACCCCAGGGAGGGGAGGACCTATGAGGATACCGTGTTCATTGGTGGATTAAGCCATTGATGGTAATAGCTGAATGCGCCGTTAGGCAGTTGAGGCCAGATGGAGGAGGTGAGTCATGGGGGCCAAGCCTTGGCTGCTGCGTCTCCTGGAGAGCTTGTCCCCTGTGCTCTGATTCTTGACCACTATGAAGTGAGCAGCTCTGTCCCACCATGCTCTTCTACAATGATGTTTCTGGTTTGGTGCCAGCTGGGCTTAGGCTGAACAAAAACATGAACCAAATAAATTATTTTCTCCTTTAAGATGTATGTCAGGTATTTTGTCCCATTAATCAGAGAAGTGACCAATACAGATAGTTGGTCCCACAGAAGTAGGGACTTTACCTCAACATGTGATTCAGAAGCGGTTGGTTGAAGTGGCTTGTGGGAAGAATTTGAAACTGTTGGGAGAAGCAAAGCTTGATGGGTGAATCTGGTCAAAGCTCTGAAGGCCAGAATGTAGGCAGGAATGTAGACAGCACAGGTCAAGTTCGTGAAGTTTCAGTTAGAAACAAGAACTCTCTTGGGCATTAGATTGGGAGACATACGTATTACATATTTGTTAATAACATGCTACAATATGTCCATGTCCTGAGGCTCTGAAGAAGGCTGAGATGAAAGGTCTCAGACTAACTCATCTCATGGAGGAATTTCAAGGAAGCATGTGCACTGGTTTTAGTCAATTTATGGTGAGATTTGAGAGCAAAAAACAAAGCAGAGATAATTTAAAACATAAATTTTGACCAGAAAGAAGTATTGTAATGGTGGAGCCAAAGAAGCTATTTTTGCTGAAGAGTTTCATGCCTCTGAAAAGTACTTAGACCTGGTGACGAAGAAAGATATCTTGAGGGCATCTCAGAAATCAGGAAGACCTCAACAATGGCAGACACGAGTGTGCCAAAATGGAAACCTTTCATTTGAAAAGAAAGTGCCTGGGTCTGTGACAGAGAAATGAATTCCCTGGGATTCTTTTCACTGTCCTTAGCCACCCAAGCACTCTGAGGCTGCTATGGTTATTGTCTGTTTGAGCTTGCAGCAGACCTGGGCATCGTCCACATAATTCTGGTTTTTCAGGTATGCAGAATCCAAGAATTGTGGGACCATGACGGTTTCCATCCATATTATAAATCAACGTTTGGGAAGCCAGTCAAAGAGGCCCTGAGTGGAGGTGTGGGAAGTTGTGGGGATAAAAATGAAGCTTCAGGGAGACCCCATGAAGATGTTGGAGCACATGCTGAGGGAAGACATGGGCAGTGAGTAGAGCCAGCCCAAGAGGGGGCCATGTTATCTACAAGCAAAACAGCCCAGGGGTGGGGCTGCCCAGCCTTATTATGGAGCTCACTTCATGCACTTTAACCCTGGCTACCAGGCCTTAAACTAGAAGGATTCATGCTTGCCTTACCTATGTTTGGTCCAGTTCTTTTCTATTCCCTTATTCCTCCCTTTTGGAATTGAATGTTTACTCTGTGCGGCAGTACCCTGGGATTCTGTAACTTGTTGTGCTTCAGAGCCAGAAGACCATGGACTGAAACTTCTGCAGCCAGGAACCAAACAAACCCATTTCCCTTAAATTATGTATTTTGCCTCAGCAACAGCAAAGCTGACCAATGCAGCACTGATTGACTTACAAACTGTAATCATGTATTACCGTATAATCATTGTTAAACATATGGAGAAATTCATATTAGAACTAATTAGTGGAAGATAACACTTTTAAACGTTTTAAAGGTACAAAAATGTTACCTCTTGTATAAAGAATAAAACAAAAATATTATACCTAAGAGGGCTATGGTTAAGTTTTAATTTTTAAAAGATAAGCTTTACTAGCCAGGCACTATAGCACAGGCCTGTAATCTCAGTACTTGAGAGTGGCAGGAAGGATCATGTCTAGTACCACTGTTATCCTCTTTTACGCCTCCTGACCTCCTATCTTTAGCTTGATACTAGTTTCCCTTCTACTTTTATGTCATTTTTCAATTTCCTTTTCAATTCCACATATTAGAGGAAAACACATGATACTTTACTTTTTTAAAAAATGTATTTAGTACAGGGTCTCACTGCATAGATCTGACTCATAGTGATTCTCCTGTTTTCAGCCTCCCAAGTGCTGGGATTACAGGCACGTGCCACCACGCCCAGTCTCAATCTCAGTCTCAGCGCACCCCAGGGGCAGGGCTGGCACAGCAGGCCAGGGATAGAACCGGCCTCTGTGCTCTGCCTAAGCAGGTGCTTTAGTCTGCTGAGCTATCTGTCCAGCCCTTATTTTTCTTAACATAATGATCTCTACTCCCATGCAGTTTCCTGCAAATGACATAACTTCATTCATTTTTATGGTTGAATAATCTATAGCTATATTGATATGTCTATCTGTCACATTTTCTTTATCTATTTGGAAGATATTCTCACAGATGCAAATTTCTTCTGAGTTTTTAAAGTATATAGATATAAGAGCTTTTATAGATAGTAAACTTTTTAAAAAAAAAAACAAGATCACAAGACAATGGAAATATTTCTAAACACCTATTTTCAAAAATACCCTCCTTGTAGTAGACATTATTTTCAAAAGCCATTCCCCTCTCATTGTTGAAATACCACTGTGCATTCAAGGGACAGAGGAGCTCTTTTCTCAGTTATTCAATAGATAGCATACTGGTGACAGCCAATTGTCCTCATGGTACAAGTTTAGAATCCTGGCCTTCTTGAAAAAGCAGAACGAAGCCTGTAAGTTTATAAAATCTTTAGGCTTAGTAACATCTGTAAGTACTTTAACACAGATAATAAATCTTCTCAAATGACAGATTTTAATAACTGTACTAATCTTATAGATTCTAGCTTTATTTTGAGCCCATATCTTAATATTTTTAGTATGCCAGTGTATAAATTGTCATTTAAAAAATAGTTTATTTATTTGATGCAGTCCTGCTATGCAGATCAGACTCATCATGATCCTCCTGTCTCAGTCTCCCCAGAGCTGGGATTGTAAATGTACATCACTATGCCCAAATTTCTGGGGCCAGCATGGCATGCTGTACCAGGGATTGAACCCAGGTCCTTGCACTTGCCAAGCAGGTGCTTAGACCACTGAGCTATTTCTCCAGCCCTTAGTTGCCATTTTTAAAGCCCCATTTCAGGAAGTTGCTTTCCTCCTTCCACTGGGCTATGACACGTGGTCACCACGGTGCCCTGCAAGTATCTCTCTTTTCAGTGTGTGTGTGTGGGGGGGGGTTGTAGTGGGCTTGTACCAGTTGATTTTTGTCCTAGCACAGGTAATCATTCTAGCAGCTTAATGTACTTTTTGTATTTGTAAGTGTGTTCAAAGAATAGCACTTATTATTTTGTATGTATTTTATTTTGCATAAATGCTAATAGATTGTGTATCCTATTTGATTTCTTACTTTTTCCACTAATCCTGGGGCTTGAAGACCCTCTGAGCTGCTCTGAGGATGTTGGATCTATTGTTTCAAGCAGCCACACCACACTGCTGTGTGCATCTGCTACTCTTGACCTCTCCACAGACCCAGGATAGAAGCCACACAAATAAGCATGTTCATATAGGCCCTTTTTTGGATGTGTTTGAAGATAATTTTTAGAGTCAACCCCACTGAATTCAGTCTGTAAAGATCATGTGTACTACTATATTCAGAGTATCCAGAGGGAAAAACACCAACCTCAACCCCTCGGTGTCATGCCTGCCCCCTGCTTGCTCCTGGTTCTTCTTGTATCACTAGGCATAGGGATTGGACTGACTTAGTCCTGAGGGAGAGATGTCTGTATCCATCTGGTAAATGTTAGTAAAGCTTTCATTATGTTTTAAATTTTTTTTAATGTATACAATACAGGGTCTACAGGGTCTTATTATGTAGATGGACTCCTAGTGATACTGTTTTCAGCCTCTCAAGTGCTGGGATTATAGGTGTACACCACCACACCAAGTCTCAGTCACCTCTCAGGGCACCGAGGGGCGGGACTGGCACAGCATGCCAGGGATCGAACCCAGGCCACTGCGTTCTGCCTAAGCAGGCGCTTTGGTTGGCTAAGCTATCTGGTCAGCCCTATTATATTTTAGATTGTAAAAGAAACTATTGAGGGAAATGACAATATTTTCTTCCTTTACCCCAAAGCATTATTTTGAGCAAAACTTTCATTGCTCATAGAAAGTTTGTGGGAAGGCAATTGGATTATGGGGTGCTCTAGGAGCTGGGGTCTGGTTTGAAAGGGTGGTCAGTGGGGGGGGGTGAACAGGATGACTGCATCTCCTTCACAGACTCCTACCTTCTCTGTTTCCTGGCAGCTTTGCTCCACAGCTGGCTCTTCCACCATGTCACTTGTGTGGCATCTGTACACTGAAGCTCCTAAAACTATAAACCAAAATAAACCCCGCCTCCTTGTGTTTTGTTGTTGTTGTTGTTTGTTTATTTGTTTTTTGAACTGGGGATTGAACTCAGGCTGTTGTGCATGCCAGGGAAGCACTTATTCCACTAAGCCATATCCTTGGCCCAACCCCGCCTCCTTTAAACTGTGGGTATAGGACCTTGGTTCTCAATAAGAAAGTGACTAAGACAGTCACCCTGGGAAGCAAGTACCTTATTTTATTTTATTTTATTTTATTTTATTTTATTTTATTTGCGGAACCAGGGGTTGAACTCAGGCCCTTGTGCTTGCCAGGCAAGCACTTATTCTACTGAGCC
>NDGN011449142.1:0-21762 GCA_002564285.1 Tympanoctomys barrerae
AGACTATTTTTAAATTGGGCACCATACTTTGCAGTGCCTTATCTAGGAAGGAGAGATTTGAATCCCTAATGAAAATGCCACGGCTCTGACACTTTGGCTTCTCTGTGGCGGCAGTGACCTTGCAAAGGCTAACGAGGCACTGCAGCCGCGGCTGTTGTGAATTGTATTCCTGGGTGCTTGTGTGAAGAGGCTGAGCCTCGTGGGTCCTGTTGTCTGCCAGAGGCACCTGGCTCAGGGCCACGCTAGGGAAGGAGGGGTCAGGAGCCATCAAGTTTCTGCCTTTTCTCCCAGTGGACTAGAGAGTCACAGCAAACCCAGCTGGATTAAACAGACCCTCATAATCTGAGCTTAAGAAACTTACTTACAGCTTCTATATTCTATAATGATTTGTTACATAGCAATGGGTAATTTATGTAAAAATGAGTTGCTGCAGTAACAGATTTAGAGTTTGCATCTATTTCATGGCTTTTTCCCCCTAGAATTTCAAGTTAAGAGCAGCAAATTCTTCCTTTTTTTTTTTCCTCCTGCCTGCATCTTGCAGTACCTAGATCAGTGCATAGAAATGAGTTAATGGTTTAATGAAAAGTACTTTCCACATGATACTGTCTTAACTTTCAAATATCCCAATATCCCATCATTTCTTATGTCCTAAAGACGCTGTCACCAAGAGCAATCTCCATTGTCAGGGTCAAATCAGAAGCTTTCTTTGATAAGTGCAATTGACTCTTCCTCTACTCATAAATAAAAGCCTGATGTCAGTGAGCTGGGTCTTTCTCCCTTCCCCATCTCTTTCCAGAGGTTTTACTTTGTCTCATAGTATATTTCTATTAAATTGCTTTAATCAACCAAAGGTAGCTGCTTAAAATTGGTTTTAGAGTCAGATTACTGGCAACTATAAATTTAAAAGAGGTTTGTTTTGAATGGGAGTAAAAAAAAATGTGCCCTAAGATAGAAACATAACAGTGATGTGAGGCACAGAGCTCTTGGGTGTGGTTTATAATTATATGGTGATAAACAAGAATAATGTTATGTCTACCTTGGCCAATAAACTGTTGTAGAATGGGCTTTAGGTTGGAAGATAAGCATCACACTTTCTTGGTAAGCTTTATCGTTGGTAGACTCCTGTCCTACCACATTCTCAGAAGGCACCAGCAATCTTACAAACTCTACAAGCACCAACAATTTTGACAGGTCCCAAGCTGACATGTAATGAAAAGTGTCAGTCTGTACTCTGGAAAGACTAAACAAAACAGCCTACACACTGAATCAATAGGGAAATAAGCAACATGTTCTCAGTTATATTAAAATGATTAATTTATAATTGACAGTTGTGAATTGCAGGTCACAATGAACTCATATGTAAAATAAATATAATGATTATGTAAAAGAAATTAAATAGCATGTTTCTGTTTGATTAATAGATCAGATGGATGTGTGAATCTTAAACTGAGAGTTTGGTTGATTCCTACCATTTTGCTACAAAATATGATTTTCATATCATTATTGACATTTTTTAATATTCTGATAGAAAATACTGTCCCTATATTCCTGTCAATCTGGATTCCTTGATCCATGGGCATTAAAGCATGTGTGACTAGGGTTCCTTGGGACAGAGAGATAATACCTAACACCAATAATTTAATCACTGCAAAATTATTTTGGCTCCTGGCTTTAAGGAGTTCAGTCCATGGAAAAGCAGTTCTAAGGCAGAAGTGGCATGGTGGAAGGGCTTGTGAAGGGCAGTTGTTCATCCAGCCCACGGCGTCTAGGAACAAAGAATGAGGAGTAGAAGCTAATATAAGAATACACCCTTACTATGTGTGCCACACTGACTCGCTTCAAGCCACACTTCTCTGAGACACACTCAGCTATGAACTTTACAGTGGAATAATAGACTGACGGGTAGAGCATCCCACGATCCAGTTAACTTTCAGAAGCCCTTCCTTTGAGTCGTGAGACTTCTGAGGACCATTTTATGCCTAAACCATGATAGAAAGGAAAACTTATACATTAACAACTTATTGCCACATATCAGGATATACCCAAGGTTACTCTTTGCCTATTTGTGTTTCAGAGTTACTTGCTTCTCACTGCTAAAAATTACTTCCTGGCATGGGTGAATTAAAGCTTATTTGAGGACTTACAATTGGGTCCAGAGAGATATCTCAGTGGCACAGTGCCTGGCTGGCTAGAGCAAGGTCCTGAGTTTGATTCTTAGTACTTAAGCAAAACAAAACAAAAAAGATACTAAAGGATATTTTATTTAAAATTTTAATAATTACTACTAAAACTGATACACATGTTAATATACAAGGATTCAGTTTATATAACTTAAGATTCTATATTTTTCTGATGGTAGTTGTATTCTTCTATAGGTGCCTGTTAGAAGTAGTTGACTTAAAATTGTGTTTAAGCTTCCTGTTCTCTTCAGAGTCTTTGTATAATTAGTCTTTATGGTATTTAAAGTTGTTCAAATTTCTAGATTTTCCTCTAGCTTATGATGAAGCCATCACTCCTATTTTGTAATAAGAAAAAGACTGGCCAGGCTGAAAATCCACGACAATAATTTCATCAGAGAATTAAAGAAAAAGCATATTCATCTCCTGAAAATTCAAGGGTCAGGGAAAAGATTTGTGGCATGTTGGGACCTAAACATTTGAAATCAGACACAAGCAGGAAAATTTAGACTGTATTGACAAAATCCTGGAGGATGGATAGTACCTATATGGAGGATTTAAAATTCCTGAAAGCTAAATGGTAGGAGCTTTCATGACTTTAAAAAAGAACACTTATTAGAGCTCTGCACAGTAACTATCAGATGAATCCACTTAACCTTTTACAAAATGTTCAGTAAAATTGTTCATTGTAAATATTCTCAGAGTTTTCTCTTCTAAGCTTCCAAGAAGGGAATCTACTTTGAGAGATCTCATTTGATGTTCGGGGAGAGGAATACTCAACTCCCCACCTTATGTCTTCTTTCTCACATAGAGTAGAGTGGGAAATGCTAAGAGGCACTAAGGAACATCACATCCCAGGGACACAGGCCCACTCAAGACTGGGAACATACCACCAGACTGTAAAATTCACTCCCTCCTCCACTTGCATACTGTCTCATCAACAGAACTCTTCAATAATAAATGTTTGATACCTAAAAGAAATATATGTTGCAGATTCTACATAAGAAAGAATGGTTAAGGAAGCTTAAAAGGAAGCAGAAAGAAAAACAAACAAACAAACGACATCAAATAAAATTGAAGCCAGTGACATCCTTAGTTGCAGCCAACAAAAGCATTGGTCAAAGCTGAGGCAGACAAACATGAATTCTCTAGCTATAGGTCTGCTTACATAAGTTCCTCAGACCCTCTGTACCTACCTAAGCAGCTTCCAAAAAATGTTACAAGGGACTCTATCAGGAAGCAAAATAGTCACTCTTAAGTGTCAAAATAAAATGATAAGACAAACATAGCAGACATTTCGGAATTATTATGCTGAAGTTTAAGTAATTATTACTAATGTGCTTAATACATTAATAAAAATGGATGTCTTATATGAATGGATTGATAACATGAACAGAAATCAAAAAGTCTAAGGAAGAATAAAGAAAGGAATGATAATAAACTAATAGAAATGAAGAGCATATTTTCTTGGCTCTGCAGTATTCTACAGGAAAGCAGGTGAGCAATTAGTAAGCTTCAGACACTTCAATAAATTTCCCCAAAATAAAATATAACATCTTCATCTGTAATTTTATCTCTCCTTTCAATTATGCCATTTTGTTCTTGTCTTCATTTTACATTTCTGCTGATAGGTATATGCATGCCTAAAAGGGAGGAATACCTTCAGCATTAAGAAATGTTGTTTCTTCCTTAATTTTGAGACACAAAGCTTGCTAAATTATTAAATTGCTCAAGTTTTGCTTGAATTTGTTATCCTCCTACACTAGCCTCCCAAGGATTATAGTCGTGCACTGCCATGCTAGGCTTCTATGCTTCCTTAATATTGAGGAATATTAATATTAATAATTTCTTAGTATCTATTTATTCCAGCACCATAGCCATGCTATCATTATTTGGACTTTCACAATAGTTTCCTTTCTATTCTTTTCCATTCAATCTGCTTATTTCTTGGAGGTAAAATATATTCTTTAGAAAGCACTTAGCTGAGTCATATTTCAACAAGATTAAATGTAAAATTTTAATCATTCAATTGTTTATTTTATTATTTTATTATATATTTTTGTGTTGAAGAGAATAAAAAACAGTAAGAATGGTACAGAATATCAAAACAAAATTATAGGAAATTATCAATAGTTGTCATGTTGCACACTGTTACCTTCAGAATAGTTGCTCGGTTTACAAAATATAGGCATTCAAAATTGATCAAACAATCTAAGCATTAATCATTCTTTTCATGGAACCAATAGAAATTTACTACTATAATTACTCATATATATATATATATATATATATATATATATATGATGGATAGATATCAGTGGTAAAACAAGAGTAAACTAAATGAAATAAAAATACTATTTGCAAAAATAATAGCAGAAATTTTTCCAAACATGGGAACAGAATCTGACATGTGAGGCATATAGAAATTCAGTTATCCTTGACTAAAATAAATCTACAAACAGACACATTGTAATTAAGGTCCCAGAATATCAACTCAAGAACAGAATATTAAAAAGAGAGAGAGAGAGAGAGAGAGAGAGAGACAGAGAGAGAGAGAGAGAGAGAACAGATCACCTATAAAATAATGCCCATTAGAATTAGGAAAGAGTTCTCAACACAAACCTCAATTTAAGAAGACCTTGGAGTGAAGTGTTTCTAGTCCTGATAAAACAACTTACAACCCAGATTGATGTATCCTGAAAATTATCATTCAATTTAATGGAGGGGGAAAAATATTCAAAAAGAGCACCTGAATAAATTCATGACCATCAAACCAGTCCTCAAAAGAGTATTGAAAGATATTTTAGTCAGAGTTAAAATGAGCAGGATTCCAAGAACAACAATAGAAACAAACCACCAGACATAGAAAACAATTAAATAGAGGAAAAAAGCAAGAAACCAAGAGTAGAAAAATAGCATGACAAAGATAAGCCAATTCACATCAGTTATTACCTTCAATGAAAGTGGCTTCAATTCATTAATGAAAAGAAACCCTCACAGAATAGATCAAGAAAGGCATCTGACAATAATCCACATAAAAGTAACACAATCACCTAAAAAAAAAGTTAATGGACTGGAAGTCAAAGGATTAAGAAAATATGTGAAACAAGTACCCATAAAAGAACAAAAGTAACTATTCTGTTTGCAGAAAATGTGAACTCCAAACCAAGAATTATCAAATGAAATGAAGAAGTTTACTACTTACTTATTTGGGGAAAAACAAGAGCAAGAGATAACAAAAATAAGTATATATTCACCAAATATGGGAGAACTGAAGTATTTAAGACAAGATATGAATATTAATAGACATGAAAAATCTAATAAGCAATAACAATTGTTACAGGGGAACTTAATAATCCATTGTTACAAAGAGATAGTTCACAGAAATAACAGGACTAACTAAAGTTATGAACAAATGAAATTAGTATATGTCCACAGAATATTCTTCTTAGCAGCATTATAATATAAAATCTTGGGCTGGCCAAATAGCTCAGCATATTAAAACACTTGCTTAGGCAGACACAGCAGCCATGATTCAATCCCTGGCACCACAATCTGTGAGGGAGTGCTGAACGGGTTATTGAGACTGGGCATTGTGGCACTCGCCTATAATCCCAGCTCTTTGGGAAGCTGAACACAGGCAGATCATTATGAGTCCTATATATGTAGTCAAACCCTGTTGACCCTGAGAATCTTACAAAAAAAATACAATCTTTTCAGCTGTGAATAAGATATATCCTAAAATAGATCATATACTAGTCCATAGAACATGCTTTAGGAACTACAAAGGAACTAAAATTATCCCATGCGTAGTATTTGACCATAGTGGAATGAAATTGGAAAGTAATGGCAAAAGAAACATCAAAACATGAATAAACACATAGAAATTAAATTGTACCCTCCAGAACAAGAAATAGGTCACAGATGAGATTAGTTAAGAAATTAAACAATATCTATAATTAAATAAAATATAGATTTAATATACTAGAACCTGTGTGATGCAAGGAAAGCAGTCATAAGAGGGCAAGTTACAGCAGGAAATTCTCACAGCAGAAAAGAGTACAAATACAAATAAACAACCTTATGTTGCACTTCAAGCTTTTAGAGAAAGTCAAGCCAAAGAGCAAAAGAGGGAGGAAATTATAGAGATCAGAGCAGAAAACTAAAGCAATTGAGACTAAGATAAATATACAAATAATTAATGTAGTGAAGAGTTGGTTCTTTGGAAGAATAAATAAAATTGATACAGCTATAACTCACTTTATCAAAAGAAGGAAAAAAAGACTCCAATTTGTGTATCAACAACTAGAGAAAGTACTTTTTTTTTTTGTTAATGAATTTAGGACAAGGTGTATAGGGTGTACAGGGTCTCAATAGGTAGATTGGACTGGTAGTGATTCTCCTGTTTTCAGCCTCCCAAGTGCTGGGATTACAGGTGAGTGCCACCACATCTAGTCTCAACTGCTGTCTCAGCACACCCCAGGGGTGGGCTGACATGGCACATAAGGGATTGAACCCTGGACACTGATCTCTGCTGAAGCAGGAACTTCAGTCTGCTGAGCTATCTGGCTGGCCCTAGAGAACATACTCTTAAGTGAAGTTAATCAGACCCATATATGCAAACATCATATTGTCTCCTTAATGTAAAAATCAGAAAGAGAAAAATTTTGAAGTGTACAACAGATACTATGAAAGGAGACTGAACCTGTTCAAAAGGAAGGAATTACTGAGATAAGGATTGGATTAAGGAAAGAGATATATCTATCTATGTAAGCAGGATGGTTTGAATAATTGTATTGCAGATTTATGTTGATCTGTGGAAAGGAGCATTTAGTACTTAAGTTTTTTTTTTTTTTTTGCTTGTTTGTTTTATTATCGTCTTTCTTCATTTTACCCCTATTTCTCCCTTCTTAAGTTCTTGTAATTTTTTTTCCTTTGTTTTTCCAATATTGTATCCATATCTCTGGTATTCTGAACAGCTACAATTCATCTGAAAACAATACGCAATACAACAAACACTGTCAAACTCATGTATTTTGTTTGGCAGTATTTTGTATCACTTCAAACTTTATCTTCCATATTACTATCCTGTTTTGTTTTGTTTTTTTGGCAGAACCAGGGATTGAACTCAGGCCCTTGTGCTTGCCAGGGAAGTGCAATTCCACTAAGCCATCTCCCTGGCCCCTATCCTGTATTTTCTTTGAAACATAAAAAATTAAAAATCCATACATTAAGAAATGAAAATGTTTAAATCACTTAAAACTATGAAAAATCTGAAAATCATCAATAATATCTACTATAAAAAATCTTTATTCCCAGAAGATGGAAAACACAGAAGATAGGGACAGGAATCTATATACATATGAATTATCAAAGCTGAGTCAATAAGATATAAAAATTATGATTAAACCAATATCAGTTAATGAAATTAAAAATATAATTAAATACTTATCTACAAAGAAAGTTTCACGTCCTGATAGATTTACTGCAATGTCAGTTTTCCCCAAGCATTTTACTGAATGTGAAATGGAAGCAATGTTCCCTGAATCACTTCTGGAAGCAAGTATTACCCTGTCAATTAAACTAGAATAAGACCCAACCAAGAACAGAAGCACTACAGGCTAATCTCTATAATAAACACAGATGCAGAAACTTACAGTAAGATACTAACAAGAAGAACGCAGATAATCAAGATAACATGGCATGACCAGGTTGATTCATCCAAGGAATGTAGATCTGGATGAACATACACAAATCAATAAATATAATACAGCATATTGAAAGAACCAAGATGAAAATCCCATGATCATAACGATGCACAAAAAGCTTTTGACAATGTCAGTTACTCATGATAAGAACCCTAAGCAAAATCAAAGTCGATGGTCTTTACATCCATCTGATAAAATTCATCTATGACAAACCAACAGCCAAGAACATACTAAATAGACAGAAACTGAAATCTTTTTACATAAAATCAACAAAAAAAGTCAGAAACAATACAAGGAAGTCCACTACCATCAATCCTATTCAACATAGTTCTGGAAATACTAGCCAGAGCAATCAGAGAAGACATAGAAATAAAAAGAATAAGAAAGGGAAAAGTGAAATTATCATTATTTGCAGAGGATATGATACTCTCTGTGTAGAAGACCCCAAAAATTCCAACAAAAGACATTTGGAGTTAATGAGCAAATTCAATAGCATACCTGAAGACCATGTCACCACTCAAAAAAATATAGCATTCCTGTATGCAAGCAACAAATGCCCTGAGAGACAAATTAGAGAAGCCACACCTTTGACAGAATGAAATACTTAGTGATCAATCTAATGCTCTCTATACTGTAAAATACAGTACTCTGAAAAAAGAGATTGAAGAGGATTTCAGAAAATGAAAGTTATTCCTTACTCATGGTTAGGAAGAACCACATTGTAAAACTGGCCATATTCCCAACACTGTTATAAGGATTTAATGCAATCCTTATCAAAACACTATTAACATATCTTAAGTTCTGGAGAAAACATTCTTAAAACTCATCTGGAACCAGAAAATATCCAGAATAGCAAAAGCAATACTGGACAACAAAGACAAGGCAGGAGGCACTACAATCTCTGACTCAAAATTATACTACAAAGCTACTGTGACAAAATCAGTATGTTACTGGCAAAAACAAGCAAAAAAAAAAGTGACGCGAGGATCAATGGAACAGATTAGAAAATGCAGACACAACTACAAACACACTCAGACACTTTTTGTTTGGCAAAGGGCTAGTATGTTCACTGGAAAAGAGAGATGGCATCTTTAATAAACAGTGCTAGAAAAAAATGCTCTCTATGTGCTGAAGACTAAAACTAGACCCATGTCTATTACTACCCTGAAACTAATGTCAAAAGGATAAAATATATAAATATTAAAAGAGAAACAGTAAACCTACTGGAAGAGAAATTAGATAGAAATCTTGATGACATAGGAATAGGCAGAATGTTCATGAACAGAAAGAAAACTGTACAGGAAATACTTTAATCAATCATCAAATGGGATCTTACCTTACTGAAAATCTTTTATACATCAAAAGAAATCATGAGTAGAGTGAAAAGAAAATTTCAAAATTGGAAAAATACTTAGCCAACTGTCCATGAGGCAATCACTATTATCCAGAACATATAAAGAATTTTTTTAAAGGCCCCCAAAATTCAAAGACCAAATCCAAAAATGGGTGATGAAGATGAAGAAACAGAAAGGTCAAGAGCTGGCTAAATAGCTCAGTGGATTAATGCACCTGCAAGGAGGGACAGGGATGGGGTTTTGATCCCTGGGCCTTCCATTCCGGTCCCACCCCCAGGGCATGCTGAGATGGCAATTGAGACTGGGAGTGGTGGCACGTGCCTGTAATCCCAGCTCTTGGGAGGCTGTAAATAGGCAGATCATTACCAATCTGATCTAGTAGTGAGACCCTGAACACACTATAGACTGTTCCCTAAAAATACAAAAATAAAAGAAAGAAAAAAGAAAAGAAACAGAAAGAGCAAACAAATATATGAAAAAGTGTTCAGTGTCACTGGTCATTTGAGAAAGTCAAATTGAAACAATACTGAGAGTCCATCTTACCTCAGAATGAATGGCTAGCTTCAAAAATCAACCAATAACAAATGCTGTCTGGCTGTGAAGAAAAAGGAACTCTTTTCTACTGTTGGAGGGACTGTAGACTGGTACAGCTACTGTGAAAATCAGTGTGGAGAGTCCTCAAAGCCTGAGACAGGGATCCAATTCTACCCAGATAATCCCTTTCTGCATAGTTTTCCAGAAGAATTGAAAACATGATACCACAATGAAATATGTGCTCTCAAGTATATAGCAGCTCAATTTGTTGTAACTAAATCAACCCAAACGACCACCAACTAAGGAATGGATACAAAAATTGTTGTACTTCTATACAATGGAATATTGCTCATCTATAAGAAAAGATAAACACCAGGCTTTTTTTAAGTTAATTGGATATAATTACAGACCATACATAAGTGAAAGGAATCAAACAAACATATGTAAACATCAGATTGTCTCTCTAGTGTAAGAAATGGAAAGAGTAAATAGGATGTAAAATATATAACAAATATTATGGAAGGAAAAGAAACTGTTCAGATGAAATAATGGGGCTGGGGAGAAGAGAAAAGGAAAAGGTAATGTATGTGTATATAACATATTGCAGCTATGAAGTTGCTATTTTTTTATTCCTTGTCATTTTAAAGAAATCTTCCATTTTGTGATCCTTACCCACAATCCTGTCTTCAAGTTCTGAAAAATCTATCTGTAGTTTCTTTCAAGTGTTTTTACTAGCACTCAATGGAAGTTTTAACTTCCTAGATATCTGTTTTGAATCTATTTTAATCATTCTTTCCTATATTAACTTTTCACTATTTCCCTAATTTTCCTATCATCCTGTTTTTTCATCTATCTCTATTCTAGATTTACTGTGCATGTCTTCTACAATTATTGTCATTTAGTGTTTTACCTGAGATATTATTTCTTTTCTCATTACCTCTATAACCTCATGGATTTGTTTCTTTACCTCAGTTTCTATCATTTCAGAAATTTCAGTTGTGCGTCTTTCATTTTCTTCTATCTTGTGTCTCCAGGACTTGTTCTGGGAGGGCTGGAGGTGTGAGGTTGCATTTTGCTTTTGCATCTTGTCATTTTATATTTCAAAAATTTGTAAGCTTTTTACATTTTGGTCCATTATAGACTTTTGTAGTCACAGCTATATCACTATTATTAAGTCTTCTCTAGGAAAAATCTCTTCCTCAGGGATGTTTTCTTACAAGAGGCTCTTGGTTTGTTTTCATCCCAAATCTTTCTTTCCTAGTTAAGTAAGAGTGGGATGCCCACGTCTATTTGGTTCAGTCCCCAGTTCTTTGCTGCTGGGCTGTGGTAGAATTGTTACAGGAGGGAGAACAATTGACTACAACAGCTATGATATTCTAGCTAAAGTAGTACAATTAGCAGCAGTGATAGTGGGAGTTTGTGTATAGTGTTTCCCTTTCATAGGGTGGTTTTACCTTGGTGAAATTTAAAGGCAGCGGATGAAACAAATATAACTGAAATGAAAGTAGAAGCCAGGCTGAAGGACAAAGCATGATCGCAGAAGCATTGAGAAGCTAGAAGACAGGGCAAAAGAAAAAGGATGAAGGCATAAACAATGGTTCCCTGGACTTGGTTTCTAGGTCTAATGGGTGGTATTAGTTTTATGTCTAGAGTTCTTCCCAGCCATTTAGAAAATGAAAAAACAATAAGAAAAACAAATAGGAAAAAAAAGAATAAAAGAAATAAAAAAGAGGAATCAGACAGGTGTGGTCCCACCTGTTTATTTCCACTGCATGTGTGTCCTCAAGCACAAGGTTGGCTCATCTAATTTAGTACTCGTTGATCCCTATTGCAATTGTTGCTTTGGACATTTCCCTGCTGGGGGTCAGCTGTCTGTCCTGGAGCCCTACTCTGGGCCCTACTGTGTCACAGACACTCCCCCTGGTCTCTGGGCCTCGCAGCACAGTTCACCTCAGTCCTTGCAGCAGCAGTGGGAGGGGCCACCTCCCACAAGGTCACCTGGATCTCAGAAGTAGTGAGGGAAAGGGCTACATTTAGTATTTTAATTTCAAATCATCTCTTTCATGTGTTAATTTAACTTGCTTATCGAAAACATTGTCTAAATATAGCTTCATCTGCATTACTCTACTTGGATACAGTATTCATACATATATATTCTGGTTATATTCTTTCATACATTATAAAACCACTAACTTAATTTTATAACTATAATTTTACTGTTATACATAAATTATGCAGATTTTTAAAAATATATTCGTCTTATGTAGCTTTACTGGTGCTAGTTATTTTTGTTAACTCACAATATTATCAGGCATAATTTCAATTGATCATAAAGGATTTCCTTTAGTACAGTTCATGTAATAGAGTGATAAACTCTCACTGTTTCTGATTTTCTTGGAATGCCTTACTGGTTTTCTTTTTAAACATTGATTTTGCTGGACATAATACTTTGAGTATGTCATCCAACCACCTACTGCCTACTGCCTACATGGGGGACGAGGAGATGTCAGCTGCTAATCCTATTTAGGAATTTCGTATTTGAAGACTCGTTTTTCTCCTTTGGCTCTCAGTAACTCCTTGACTTTCAAAGTTCAGTATGATGTGCATAGGTTTTATCTTCATGTTTAGCCAAGTAATTGTATTGGCTATTCAGGTTGATTTTTATCACATTTGGAAAATTTGAGACTACCATAAACTCAATGTGTTTCTGCTCACCTGTCTTCTCACTTGGAGTCTTCCATTCATCATATATTGATATCTTAATCATAGCTCCTAGTATTGGGAGGTTCTGTTCATTGTTGGCATTATTTTTCTTCTTAGTCTTCAGATTAAATTATTTTCAGTGGTCTGTTTTCACGTTTAAGGATAATTTCTTTTCTCACCCTGATCTATTGATATCCATTGAATATTTATTTCTAATACGATATTTAAAACTCCATAATTTCTCTTTATTCTTTTATTTTAATGTAATTTCTCCCTATATTAGTTTTTCTAATTTGTAATAGAACCTTCTCATATTTATAAAAAATACTTATGTTTTTCTTTATTTTAGTTTTTTAGTTTTAATAAAATCTTAGTTATTTTTCTCTCCTTGCTGGGACAAATACCCAACACCCAGAAATAAGGGGAAAAATGTTCATTTAGCTCTCAGTTTGTGCCAATTTTGGTCTGTACAAAGCTGGCTCCAAGGCAGAATGGCACATGGCAGAGGGCAGCAGCCCATAGAAGTGGTAGCAGCCCAGGCAGCTGGCCAGCCTCTCTTCCCTCCTTACACTGTTATACAAATTACCAGCCCCAGGGCAGCTGCAGCATCCACACCCACAATCATCACGAACTCCAGCAGCCGCTCCATGACTGCATGAGGCTTTGGGGGGACACCTACACACAAACTATAACATACATGTGTGTTCATATATGTGCTATTTTAGTGCGGTTTTGTTTTCCAGAAGCCTCAGAACTTCAGTGTCTGGGAATCATTAAAGATGATTTCTCTAACTGATTTTATTTTCAATTGATAAGTCATAGCTGAATCTTGTATAATGCATACTTTTTGTTGGAGATAATAATTTTGAAATCAAGATGAACTGAAATCAAATATGTCATTTGTAGTGATGATTGCAGTAAACATCTGTACTGATACTATAGAGTCCATGTTCTTCATCATATATAGCCAGCCACTGAAGTCTGTTATGCTCAGTGGCCACTAACTGTTGGGAAGTCTTTCTTAGAGGGCTGGAGTCACTAACCCACTTGCCCTTTCCTGAGGGGATCTGCGTGTGCCAAGCGCATCTCCAGCTCCCCTTCAGTTCATCTCTGCATCAGTCATCTTTCTTGTGCAGCATCTCAAGGCCAGCCAAGAGCAAAAGAGGAAAAAGTGAAAGACCTCTTCAGGTTTTCCCCTCGACATCCTCAGTTCTTGCCTAGCTTTGGCCATCTAAGCCCCAGGACTCTATGAGGGCATTCCAAAACTCCCCACATACTTCTCATTTTACACATTTTTACTTACAAGTTTATAAAGAATTTCTACATTGATAAGGGTAACTGTTGACTAGCTTCGTCTTTCACTCAACTCATTCATCAGCTCCATGGCTAAGTAACATATCTAAGTAATCACTCCTGCTTGTTCCAGCACACTTGGAATAGGGCGTTCTGACGTGGATAATTTCTGTACTGGAACAAGCAAGACAGGAATACAAACTTCGCGAAAACTAAAGCCAGTACCCTCAAAACTGCCAGCAAAGAACAAAGTGACAATTTCCTGAGGATAACATTTTTGGGATTACAAAAGGAAAGTTCCTCAAACTATTTTATCTCCGTCTAATGACTGATAAAGTTATCTGATCCTAGTGCTAGCCTGACTCTGAGGATACTGATTTTCAAAGCTACATTGGACCTGAGAGAAAGATGACAGTATAAGGTGCGTGAAACTCTGCGAAGCTCATGATGCTCACAAAATTTGTTTGTTTCTCTTAAATAAGATCTCCCTAGAGTTGTGCATGCTTTTCATTAATTCTTGGTATTCTGAAAAATCTTAATTTTGGCAAATTTATGCCATTTTTCTCTCTTCTATTATATAAGAGCAGATTTTTCAGCAATCTTTAGCTTCATTAGTCTGGATGTGCTAATTTCTCACACTAGGAGGTTTAAACATTTAAATAGGTATTAGTTTTAATGTTTATTAAACTCTAGCTAAGTAGGGGCAGTTTGTATTTCTTAAGTTCCTGTGCAGTGGGATTCCCGTTGCAAGAACTAATGCAAGGAAAACTTTTCACCAGTACTTAACTATGTTATTTCTTATTTGGAAGGCGTTTTGTTTGTTTTCAATCCATATTTCATAGAATCTACTTAGGGAATACTGGGAGACAGATTTTGGTCATTCTCAGCTAGACACTTGTGTTAGCGGAGTCCCTAAGTAAGCAGAAAATCTGTCCACCCTTGTGAATAAGTCATGAGTCTTCTATATATCAAACATAGACGTATCCTGACCTAACACATGAGGATGGGCTTCTACAGTTGCCTTATTTGCTTTTTGTCTTTTTTTTTATTTTACTGTATTTTCTTGGTTGAATTGTTTTTAGGGGAAGTTTATGTTTCGTTTTGGTGCCTAGGACGAAAGCTTGCTAGGCAAGCATTCTACCGCTTACCCAGATCTCCAGCCCCGAGGATGGGCCTGAGAAAGTGAAAGCCTTCTTTCTTCTTCAGCTTGCTTCCATAGGGTCATCAGTATAGTAGGTCATTAAATGGCAAATCACGCAGTAGTAGGAAAGATTTCTATTATCACTCCTACTAATTGGAGAGATGATTAAGCCACTAAAAGTCATTAACATTTTAATAAATTTAAAAGCTTTTTGTCATCATCTTAAATCTCATAAAGAAGATGTGGCAATGAACACTGAAAGAGCTGTCTGTGTTGTCAAGGCATAATTACTACTAGTTAATTATCTATACCGAGATTTAGGCTAATATTTACAGATCACCTACTATGCAATGCGCAGCGTGCCAACAGAGCTGGTTTCAAGATTTAAGGGGTAAAAATTTTCAAACGGCCTTATTTGCTTAAGATCATGAAGCAATTCTTGCCAGCAACATTCAAGCTTCAAACCTTCTGGGGGCCCATCAGAGCACGAGGTCTATACAGTACCCTAAACTGCATGTCCCCATAGGCTGCGCCTGCAGGGGAGGCACACTCATGGGTGGTAACACATCCAGTCAGGTGGCCCTTGTGATTCCCTTTTATGAGGCACTTAAGCCTGAAGAATAAGGTGCAAGCAATACAGCTGGTAATAGGAAATGCCGGGATGGGAACATATAAAACTTTTGCTTCTGCCCAGACTCCTCCAAGCTACCAATCCCAACTATAAATAAATTTTACTTAAGACATCAGAGCAATATAGGAACAACAAATTGTAGGAAAAGTGAATCATGATTTGCTAAAATTAAACATTTTATAAAATAGCATGTGACAGAAAATCATGGGGCATGGTGATAAAACAATGATTAATAATTGTCTGATGTATAAGGCAAACATTAGATGACGTGCATCTCCAGGCTAGACCATCATTCACTTCACAGAATGCCCATGATCGAGGCATTACTGTTGTCCACTTCAATTTACAAATGGGTCAGCCAAGGTGGATAAAGAATGTGCTCCATAGGCTGGAGAGATAGCTCAGTGGACTAAAGGGCCTGCTTAGGCAAGCGCTGGGACTGTGGTTTAATCCAATCCCCAGAATCACATACCATGCCAGCCCCACTCCCAGGGTGGGCTGGGCTGGTCACAAAATAAAAAAAAATAATTTGTGGCACACTCCTGTAATCCCAGCACTGGGAAGACTGATAAATGGGTGGGTCACTATGAGTCCCAGCTGTGTAGGGAGACCCTGTAACAAATTTTAAAAAAAGATAAAAAAGTAAGTATTGGAGGCCTAAGCTGCCACAGCAGGAAGTTGCAGTATGAATGGCCTAACTCAAAGGTTATTCCACTCAACCCCTCTCCCTGGCAGGTCTGGAGATTTGATTTCCACTTACAGCCCGGTCATGGACTCAGATTAGAAACAACAGGCACCGCAGGTCACGTTCATTTTCTCATTTCCCAATAAATAATTCTTTGCTCCTCACATGGCCACTACCTCCATGACAGCACGAAGAAATACCAAGCAACACCCTATTTTTATTAAACTGAGTGTATGTGTTTTTAATTATTATCTATGGCAATCTACAGGCACTGAGTGATAATTTGATACATGTATGAAACCTGCCATGGTCAAATCAGAGGACTTAAAAATTTTACTGCAGGGGCCTGGGGAGATAGTTCAGTAGAATAAACGCTTGTTTGGCAAGTGCAGGGTGTTGAGTTCAATCCCTAGTACCACCAAAAAAAAAAGAAAAAAAAAAAAGAAAAAAAGAAAAAGAAAAGAAAAAAGAAAGAAAGAAAAAAATTCTACTGCATTAATTTTTTTCAAAATTTTGATTAACATTAAATAACTGTACATATTTCAGGGGTCAGTGTGATATTCAGTATCTATACTCAATAAATCATGATCAAGTCATGGTAATTAAGGTACATGTTTCAACAATAATCTCAGTTGAAATGAAAATATTTTTCACAGCCAAGATCTGACGCATTAGTTTCATGTCTGATGCCTTGCTTTGTTTCATCTGTGGAAATTTTCATCTTACAACTGTTTCTCCTGTGTACTAATCAGGATATTAAGAGATATTCCTCATGTAAAGCTTTCCAGAATATTTTTTTCAGACTGTTGTGAAGTATATATAACCTAGCTCCTCATTCTATTGAAAGTTGTGCCCTCATTGTGATTCAAGAAAGAGGCTAGTATCTGCATTTAACCCTAAAGAGGTTTCATCCCCTAAGAACAGTATTTTTTAAATTATTTCACATGGTTCCTATCATCTTGCTCTCCCAGGTCTGCCGGCACCACTGAGCTTGCTTCTCACAACACAGCGGCAGTAGCGATCCCTAAACTCCAGCAGCCTTCTTCTGACCGCTGCACACACACTCAGTGCTGAGGCACGGGGCCAGGGCGAGGCACGGTGGCTTTCTCTGAGGCAGAGGCTGCTTTTCCTTTTATGCTCAGCCTTCTCCTAATGGAATGAGCAGACTCCTCAGCAGTCAGCAAGCTTTCTCCAGTCATCTCAACTAAATAAACAGAAGCACAGATTGCTGAGATTCACTAAAATCGCATTGTAATCGCTATTATTGCTGATCAATGACAAAGCAATTATGTTGGCTCTTAAGTACCATAAAGTTCAGTGGGTTCTTAGCCAACCTATTTGTTCCCAAAGAGCTTAGGAAGACTTGACTTTACACAGCTCCCGATTTTCCTCGATTTAATACAATACCCATTTTTTTGGTTTGGTTTTGTTTGTATTTTGTAGTAAGGGTCTACAGGGCTTACAAGGTCTCACTACATATTTAGGACTCATAGAGATTTGCCTGTATTCCATTTATTTACTCTCTCTCTCTCTCTCTCTCTCTCTCTCCCTTCCTCCATCCTTCCCTCTCTCACTTAATCTCTACCTCCCTCCCTCCTTCTCTCCCTGCCTACTTCTCTCCCTCCCTCCTTCCCTTCCACCCCCCCTCCTCATAATTGCAATTCTTCTAAAATCTTGATTTCTCTCAGTGCTCAAAGGAAAGTCACACCTGTCAATATTTTCAAGACAAGTTGTTCTCTGCCTACACTGGAGCCAGGAGGTGTCACAGCACATCTAAGATTCTTGCAAGCCTCTGTATCTGTTTCACGAGGTCCCTTGAAACCTGTCCTAGAGTGCTAACCAAGGATCTTAGTGTCACACCTTTTAGATTTTTGATACCTGAAGGCCTCACTTTGAGAAACATTTTGTTTCCTATATAAACTAGTCCTGAGAATGTTTATTTTGAATCCAAAAGCATTATATTATATATAATTATCTATAACTGGTAAGACTAGTAGACCCTTGTCATTATTTTACTTCTGTATTTTCTGAGCCATATTGCCATATTATTGGAGGTATTTTATATTCTCCATTTGATTATAGGTAACAATATTACAAAACTGCCTAAGGCCACATCAAAATTACTTCTCCAGCAGTGATTTCCCAGTTGTTCTTCCACTGTTCATTAGCTTCCCTAACTAAAGTCTTTCTGGCTTAGCTATCACCTTATCCAGGTTTGTGCTATATTTTAAGATGTTTTTGTTTGCTTTGTTTTGAGAGGTATAGTGGAATCTGTTTATGAGCTTAATTTGTTTTAAGATTTGGGGGAGGTGGCTGTTTTTGTGTTTGTGTGGGGACAATGACCATGGTTGTGTTTGTTTCCTATTTCAGAGTTTGCGAAAGGAAGCAAAATATTGCCCACTGCTTTTCTTCATGGTCTGAGCTGCTTGCAAACAGAAGTGTTCATTAGTCAAGGCATCAATGTGCAATATTCCACTCGTAGGTATTTACCCCCTTCCCAAAAGTCATTAGCCATTGTGGAAGTCAATCTAGTTAAACTCCATTCTCCTCTCCAGTTTTCACTTCTTGGCACAATAGATAGATAGATAGATAGATAGATAGATAGATAGATAGATGATGTAAATCAGTATGGAAAAGGGGGACAAAATTTTGAGGAATACAAAAGATCTCAGAAAAATGCAACTTGTCTTCACTGTATCATCACATATGAAACTTAGCACCACGAGGTGTGGCTTGCTTTGCCTCCGCAGCCACCTCTTTACAGGAAATGTGGAAGATCTGCATTTGTACCGCAGGTTCAGCCACAGGCACCAAGCCGTGTGTGGTAAGGCTGGAAAGACCTTTGCGCCCTGAGTCCTCTGCTCTTACCATGGCAGCCCACGTGGCCGGCAGGAATCTCGAGGCCCATTTCCAGCAGAGACACTGACCTACTCGACAGCCAGAAACGCAGACTTGAAGAATAATCAGCACGAGACTCTTCACAGCATCTCTGCCTTTGGTGTGTTTCCACGTCCTTACGTAGAAAAACTGACTCCAGATAATGGGTAAGATAATTCCTGCTCTTGGTCCTGTAATAGCACAGTGTGTGTCCTCCTCCCTCCCTGAGAAGACTGGTCAGACAGAAGCTGCTCCCAGACGCTGACAATGCTCACACGGCTGTTTTGCACCCACAGGATGCTGACGACATAACTTGTACCTAGACAACCACTTCAGTGCTGATATGACTCTGAACTTACAGACAAAGATGTGCTGTTTTATTAACCAGAAATAATGTCACAACTTCTGCTCTCTGATATCTCATCTTTTAAACAATATACCTGTACAAATGCATGTGGATTTGATTAGTCCGTTGTCAGAAAAAAAAAAAAACACAATCATGCTAATAAATACTTTTTTTAGAAAAAGAGCTTCCTATTCCTATCCTCTCTCCTACACTGCCAAAAAATACTACAGATATTTTAGGTGATTATCTCAGGGTGGTCCTTAGAAGTAGAAAAAAAAAAAAGGAAGAAACAAGAAAAGTTCCAGTGCAAGGAAACATAAGTTGTTTGTAAATGTTTAAGAAAGTAAACAATTATTACCCTCAGCTCTGATGGTGGTGTCACAGTGGTATAATTATAAAAGTGATATCAAAATATCTTAGAATTATATTTAATAAGTTTCAGTTGCTCTTGGCTATTTTAACCTCCATATCTGAATACTATTACCAAGGAGATTGGATTTTGTGTTATAACCTGCAAGAAACATATTTTTATTTGCTTGCTTATTCTGTTTTTAATTCTTTGTTTTGTTTGCCTTGGCAAAACCTACCAAGGGAATATATTAGGTTTCCATTTAGCCCATAATATGAATTTTTATTTTATCACTACCTATAAGACTCTAATAATGAGAAAATTCAATAATATTGGCAGGACACAGTGATAACTATGAATAAGGAGAATGAGTTAATCATGGCCATTTGGTGGGCATATATTGAAAAGAAGTGCACCAAGTGAAGAACTGATAAAATTGCATTGCAAAGTCATTCAATTTCTATATGGATTTTTAAGCCACTAATTAGTATAAATAATCTGACTGGCTTTTAAAAACATGGATACTGGCAAAAGTAAAGGAGTAGACTATGGGGGGCAGATGGGTCATTTAATTTATTTCTCAATTACACTTGACACATAGGGCACAGAGATCTACTAGCCATCGATTTCTTCATGGCCCGTTTTCCAGCTGTGTTTATTGTTATAAATAAATATATTATCTCATTAATGATGCCCTGTTAATTTTTTTTTTCCTAAAAACTACACTCACATATAGTGTCTGGCTCTAAAAAGCACACTAAAGAAAGGAAAACATTCACTGACCAGAACAGAGGCCAGAAGCAGGGCACATCCAGGCAGAGGCTCTGACACTTGAGATGTGGTTACAGCAGAGTGTGGTCTACTGGTCTACCTTTCAGTTATACTCTGTTGGTGACAGTGATAGTTCATTACTCATCTGACACACTAGGAAGTCTCCATGCATTTCCTTGTTGATGAGTTGTACATTTGATGAGCGATTGGATGATGAGGTTTATTCTCTCTATTGTAGGCTATTTCTTCAACTAGGAATGCCAGAAAGACTTGGAACTGGTGTTGTATTTAAAGTTCTCAAAGCAATACACATTTGCATTGGGAGCAGAGTGATCCTTTACTCTGAAGAGAACAACATTAATCTTTATAATCTAACAATCTCCACTTGATGGTGCTACAGTTGAGGTGGGGTTGGACGTGATGTTTGCTAAAGATCGGGTCTAGTCACCAAGAAGCAGACATAGCTCACAACATACTCTCCTCAGCTTGGCTTAGGAATTCATCTGGCCTTTGGGTTTCCAACACCAACAAAAAGTTGCAGAAATGGATATTCTATTTAACTATGTTCTTTCTGGCTTTTTTGAACTCAGAATTCCCATATTAACCCATTCACCTGATGACTATGTCCTATGTCCTTACCTTCTATTACTTCTGTACCTATTGTGATGGTGTTGATCATTACCTATTTGTTCAATGGATATAAATGCCCATGCAAACCACATTTCAGGAATTTTATAAGTAGACTTCATTAATGATTTGTAGTTAACTAAAGGGCTTACTTGCTCCTGTAACTGAAATGTGTTGTATGATCAATTTTTAAACTATTTTATGAAAGAGGATGTGTGGGGATCACAAAACATGAAAATTAAACAAATGTGAATGCATTAAATATAGGACCTACACTGTACATTAAACATTTTATGGTTGAATAGGATGGTACTTGTATTATAGTATTGCAGCAGAGAAGGATTTATGATGCTACATACACCTTTTAATTAGTCAGAAATTGTCTCAATTGTTGTACTTTAAATTTCTGAAACAAGTAACTAATCAACTGATAAATATAGAGAGAATCTGGCTGCAGTTAAATTATATGGGTTTTATTAAATATCACAAAAATAAAATAATTATTTTAATCTGAAAAAATAGACTTCATATATATATATATATATATATATATATATATATATAT
>NDGN011449161.1:0-14315 GCA_002564285.1 Tympanoctomys barrerae
CAACACTTGGCAGTTCAAGCCAGCCTGAACTACAGAGGGAGATCTAGGTTCAGAAAACAAAACGAACCCCCATCCAGGCAGGAAGGAATGTGGCTGGCTTGAGGACAAGAAATAGCAGGGTTCCCGGGGTCTTGGGAGCTCCTGGAGGGGGACTGGGGAGCCACAGGCACCAGGGTCCCCTGCTCACCAGCGGCACCAGCTGTCCCTTCTCCATGATCTCTGACAGCTTCTTGCCCCTGGCCGAGCCTGAGCTGACCTCCGCGCGCAGCAGGTCCCCGGTGGAGAGGTGAGTGTAGCCATACTTCTGCACAATCTTCTCGCACTGGGTGCCCTTGCCTGAGCCAGGCCCGCCTGCAAGCGCCCACCCATTGAGAAACCCAAGGGAGGGGCAGGGAGGGGCCAGGGCTGCGGGCTCCTTCAGTGCTGCACCATCATGGCCCGCCTGCCCGCCTGCGACTCACCCACCACAAAGATGATCTTGGCTTTCTTCAGCTTCTCTGTGGGAGAGAAAGGGGAGCCGGCCTCAGTGGTCCGCAAGCCCCGGAAGCGCTGAGGCTAAGAGCTGGGGGCTAGAACTCTGCCCAGCCACGGGGCTGGCGCTTCACATTTCGAGCGCCTCCCGCTGGGGGCGTCACCTCTGGCTTGCTGGTCAGCCTCTCTTTGAGGGTCTCTAGATGCACAGCAGCCCATGATCCTGCTCTGCTGAGTCCCCTGCCCTTCCCCTCCCAGGCCTGGCCCTGCCCATTGCCCGCCTGCCTTGGCACTACTACTATGGAGTTGGCAACCACAACATACGTTGCTGTGGAGATGGTTGCCAGGGAGGTGGGTGCGAGGAACTCCTGCTTGGACGGAAAAGTGAGCTTGTGTTCCAAACTCGGTCCCTTTAGCATTCACGGGCCCACCAGGCAGAGGGAAACTGAGGCCTAAAGAAGGAGGGGTCTGCTCAAGGGATGTAAAGAGCAAAACCAGAACCCAGAGCCTTCTTCCTGGGCTTTCGGGATCTCTCTGGCCTGGGCCACAACCCCCATCTCTATATGACCTAGGAAAGAAGTCCCCCCCTCTGCTCTGCCTGGCCTAGGAGGGAATGGGTGTGGCAGTGTGTGAGGATTCTGGGCCCTGTGAGGCTGGACGCTTGCAGCAGATGTCAGAAAAATGACTTCTCCATGTGTGAAGGACACAAGCCTGGGGCTCAGGGGAGGCCACAGCCCTGGGGCAACTAACTTCAGAGCTCTAGAGCCTGCTGGCTTCAGATGGGGCCCGGGCCAGGCCAGCAGGGCTCCTTTAAGAGCCACCTAGCCCGAGGCCTGGGGCCAGGCGCTGAGTGGAGGTGCAGCCAGAGCTGGCAGGCCTGTTCCAGGCGCTGTACCCACCCATGCCTGCCTCTAGGGCCCAGCACACAGGAACCAGGAAAGCCCAAGATGTCCCTGAGGTCCATCTCCCCAGAGTAGCAGGGAAACTGGGTCCCATGGAGGGACGGGAACTTGGTGGATCTCATTGGAGGGAGGGACAGGGCCTTACTCCAGAAGCCCAGTGTAGGATGGGAGCCAGGGGCTAGAGCTCAGGCAGGCCTCAGGCTGCTAAAATTAATCTTGGCACCGGCGCACTTAGAAGACAGAGGAGGGTGCCAAGGCGTCCAGACAGCCCCTCACACTCCCGGGGGGTCCTCCCTGGGTGTTCCCCAGCACATGGCCACACAGGCCCGGGCCCCCCGGGGCAAGGAGGGAGCCCCATACCTTCCATCCTGCCAAGGTCTCGGGCTCAGGAGCCGGGTCAGGGCGCTGCAAGGCAAGGCACAGCAGGGTTGAGGGGTTCCCCCAGAAGAGGCCTCTGCCAAGCCACACCCACAGTGGCTGTGCTGGCAGCAGGAATGCCAGGCCCCAACACCCAGTGTGAGGGCAGAGGGCTGCTGCTGACTGCGGGAAAGTCGCTCTCCTCGCTGGCTTCCACTGCTTCACCCATGTTGTGTCGTAGGGCGGCAGCCACTCCCTCTTGCTCTGCTCTGTCCTTAGACCAGGAAGGCCCAAAGGCGAGGACGGCATCTGCCCAAGTCGTTTGCTTCCCTTGGGACACCCAACCAAGAGGGCACAGGGCCAGCGTCAGCCTGGCCACCTTGACGACAGTCCCCAGGGCCCACAGAAGGAGGCGGGAGGCAGCGGAGCAGGGCAGATGAATGTCAGGGTCTGGGGCAGGGCTGCTTCGGACCTGGGTGCCCCAAGGGACCCAGACGCCACAGGTGGAGGAATCAACAGTTGCCTCTCACAGGCACACAAGCTTTTCCAGTCTTCTTTTTCTTTAGAATGGAGGAACCCAAGGCCTTTGCACTGAGCTGCTCCCTGCACCCCCTTTAAAGTGATTTATCTGTCTATTTAAAAAAAGGATTGCACTGTGTAGCTCAGGCTGGCCTTGAACTTGCAGTAATCTTCCTACTTCAGCTTCCCAAGTATAGTGCTGTGATTAAAAGCCCACGTCACCGTGCCCGTTTTGTGTTTTGCCTTCTGTTTTAATTTTAAGACAGTGTCTCACAAAGTCACCAAGTTGCCCAGGCTTAGCTCAAATTTGTGATCCTCCTGCCTCAGCCTCCCAGGGTGCTGGGGTTACAGGTGTGCGCCACTGAGCCCAGCATCTTGAAAGTGAGTTGGTCCCAGCCCTCCAAGGCCCTCATCCTCTATGGCTTCCCACCTGACTCTGCAGGGCTCTCCTCCCCACCTGCCTTACCTTCCCCACCTACCCTACCTCACCTTCCACTGCAGCTGGCATCCCGACCCTGACCCCTACCGCAGCCTCTCCCTCTTCGCTTTAGGCTGCAGGGTCCCCTCCACCTGACCCTCTGCCAAGGCCCAGGGCCCCCTGGCTTCTCAGAGGCTGCAAAGACTCCTGCATCCCAGGTTCCTATCCACCCTTGGAGCAGAAGCCCCATCCTCATGACACCCCCACACCGGCCTCTTCCTATGCACCTATACACCACGTGTGTCCCCAAGCCCCTGTCCCATCAGCCTCCTGCCACAGTGACCTTGTCACAAGAAAGGCCTGACACCGCAGCCTACCAGGCAGTGAGCACCACACCAAGTTACAAACAACCTTTCACATATGGTACCCTGCGCTCCCAAAACACAGCCTGGAGCCTCAGGCTCTGGACAGGACCAGGGCGATGTGTCTCCTGTCAGTGCCTGCCGCTTTGTCCTCAGCCAATGGATCCGCTTCGAGCCCCTTCATTCACTGTGATGTTTCTCCTCCAGGCCTTTGGGGGCATTGTGCCCAACCATTTAGATGTCCTCTCCAGTGGCCATTACTTGGGTCAGGCCTCACTGCCTCCAGGAAGCCTTCCTGGACTCCACACTGGCAAGTGCCCACTCTGTCCCCTACCTGACTGGGGCTGGCCAGGGCTCAGCACAGGGCCGGGAGCTCCTTCTCTCAGGGGAGGGAACTGAGGCTTGGAGTGGGCAGGTAGCTCCAAGGCCCAGCAGGGTCAAACTGAGGTCTGCTGGCCCTGGGCTCACAGACTGGACCTTTGGTGGCTTTGCTGATGTCTGTGCTTTCCATGGGCGTGAATTATGGCCCCAGCCCTGCTGAGTGCGCTCAAGGAGGGGTGCAAGCTGCCAAGTGCCCCTTGGTAGCTGCCCAGCAAAGGGGCACCATCCCCAGGCAGGGACAGCCATGGCAAGGCCCCCAAGAGATGGCCCCTCCCTGCCCTGCCTCCTCCCAGTAACCTAAGTCTCTGGGTCCTTCAATCACCTGCCACTTCCTTGGTCCAAAATAACTCAGGTCCTGGGGAGGCCTAGCAGAGGCTAGGGGTCCAAGATGGAGTTGGGTTACGGGCTGAGCACCCTGGCCTTATAAGGCCCCCGAGTCTCCCAGGATGACAAGGTCTGCTAGGTGGCTGCAGGGAGCTGAGGCCCAGAGGACAGCGACTTAACCCTGATCACAGGGCAGAGCTAAGGCGAGGGCAGGTTCGTCCAGCTTCTGATGTGACAGCAGCCCTCCCTGTGGGTGGTGACAGGTTGGAGCTCAAACCCCAACTCAGTCACTCTGTTGTGTGACCTTGGGCAGCCAGTGTTCCCTCTGGGAGCTGGATGGGTACTGTGGAAGGATCCTGGGTGGCAGCTGAGGCGAGCCATGTAAGGCCCCAGGGGCAGCCTCTGGCAGAAGGCTGGGCAGGTTGGGGCTCAGCATCCCTAGAGCTGAGCATGGGGCGGAGGGTGAGGGCTCCCAACCTCCAAGTGACATGAGGGACAGCACATAGTCCTCCCCTGCCCAGGTCTTCAAGCATGGAGCCAGGCCACCCTAGGCCCAACCAAGAAGAGCCAAAGGCAGGGTCCTTGAACCCCAGGAGTGCAGTGCAGACAGGGAAAAAAGAATCTGGGAAGCTGGGAGGGGCGGCCCCCTCCCCACCCCTTTCCACACCCAGAGATCAACAAAAGCACATGCAGTGTGACACAAACCCCAGAGCCCGCGACAGGCGGGCGAGCCCCACAGATGATAACCATGGATACAAACAGACACGCGCCACGCAAGGGTCGCCTGACACAGACGCACGGGGGAGGGCAGGTCCCCATTCCCCGCGGAGACGCCCCCGCCGCCCGGAGGTCGTGCACTGACCTGGGGAGGGTGCGGTGGGCGCGGGGCCAGCGCTGCCCTGCCGTTCTCGCCGAGCCCGCAGCGGCGACTATTTATAAGGCTGTCAGCGCGCGGCATGCCGGGAGCCGGCCCAGCGCTGCGCGGGTGGGGGTGGGGACGGGCGGGACGATGCGGGCTCAGCAGGGACCCCAGGACCCCGGGACCTTGCGCCGGTCCCCAGACAGCATCGAGGCTGCTTCTGTGCGCTTCCGCTGCACTCGCATCACTCCTGGGGGACAAGGCCAGGCTTCTCGTAGGGCAGCGGGGGATCCTGACCCCCAGAGAGGTGAGGCTCTTTGTTTAAGATCCCACAGCGAGGTAGTGCCCGGGCTTGGGCTTCTCTTCAGGTGCTGTCCCGGGTCCTGCACTAACACCCACCCCCACCTCTTTCCTGGTTGGGTGGGGCCCTGGAAATTTCTCTGGGACTGAACATCCCTCAGGTCCCAAAGACCTGCAGGGTTGGGTTGGTTATGAAGAGCCAGCCTTGCGCTGAGCAGGGTGCTGCTCCCCTGTAATTAATCTCAGCACTCTGGGAGGCTGAGGCAGGCAGATCAAAACTTTGAGCCTAGCTTGGGTACTCTTATTGATTTATGAAGACAATGTCTCAAAATACAAGTAAAAAAGAGCTGGGGAGGTAGCTCAGTGCTAAGGCTCTGGATTCAATCATCTCCAGTACTTGGGGAGAAAAGAAAGCCACAAATGGGTATGGGCATTGCACAACTTTTTGGGGAAAGGAAATTGACAATGCAAATCAAAACTCTCAGGGGCAGGTGAAATAGTTCAGTGGTCTAAAGCGCCTGCTTAGGCAAGCTTAGGCAACCGCAGGGACCGTGGCTCCATCTCCAGCACCACATGCCACACCAGCCCCGCCCCCAGAGCAGGCTGAACGGGCCACACAAAGCAAAACAAACAAACAAACAAACAAAAAACCCAACCTTTCGGCCTGAGTGTGGTGGCACACATTTATAATCCCCACTTCGTGAGGCTGAGGCAGGAGGATTCCCTCGGCTTCAAGGCCAGCCCTGGCTACATAGTGCATCTTTCCAATGTGCCCTTTTACTTTTAGAAATTCCTCTAAAGAAACACAAACTTTGTACAAGAAAATTTTGCCAGGACTGACAGGAAGGAGCACAGCCAGAGGTGAGGGTAGGACCCCTGAGAGTGGATGGAGCTGGCAGGGCAGGGACTCCTGGGCCTCCACGGTGCTGGCGAGAAACAGACAAAATCCTCACCCTGGCCCCTCCCACAGGCATGCAAACCACTCCAAACATGGAGGTGTGCGTGTGTTTGTGTGTAAAGTCTGTGTCTTGATTTTTTCCCCCATTTTCCCTCCCAGGGTTAAAATCACACTGTCCTACTACGGGAAGCGCTCGGGGCGTGGGTGTGCAGCCCGTGATCCCTGAGGCAGGAGGGTGGTGAGTCTGAGGCCACCCTGAGCAACTTCACAACTGTGTCTTGACATAAAATAAGCTGGAATGTGGCTGGGTGATAAGAGTTTGCCTGGCCTCTGCGAGCTGGGTCTGATCCTAGCCCTGCAGAAGCAAAACAGAACTGATACCATCTTAGCGCTGGTGAGACGAACCCAACAGGGAGGGGAGGTGTGTGCCTGTGGCCCCCTACTTGGAGGCGAGCCTTTCCTTATTTATTTAGCTCTGCTGGAGCTCATTCTAGATGCTCATGCCTGCGAGGCAAGTGCTGTGTCACTGAGCTGCATCCCCAGCCCTTCTTATTTTTTATTTGGAAACAGGATCTGTCTAAATTGTGAAATTGTCCAGGCTGGATTTGAACTTGTGATCTTCCCACCTTAGTGTCCTGAGTAGCTGAGATTATAGGCATGCACCACATCTAGCTCCTCAAGCTTTTCTATAAAACTATTTATTGCTTTATATATAAAATACTTTTTTTTTGGAACCGGGGATTGAACTCAGACCCTTGTGTTTGCCAGTCAAGCGCTTATCCTACTGAGCCATCTCCCTGGCTCCCCATATATAAAATACTTTGGATAGGGAGGAACCTCCTGGATATTAGGCTAAATAAAATCCACCAATCACATTGGGGCATAGTGGAGCACGCTTGTAATTCCAGAACTCAAGAGGTTGAGACAGGAGGATCATTGCAAGTTGGAGTCCAGCCTGGGCTATAAAGTGAGCTCAAGGGGCTGGGGAGATAGCTCAGCAGCACAAGCACCTGCCTGGCACGCACAAGGCCCTGGGTTCGATCCCCAGTATACATACAAAATGAAACTCAAAAGTGACCTCAAGGCCAGCCTGTACTACATACGGAGATCAAGTCTCAAAAAAAACGCAAATTAAACCAACACAAAAACAGCCAGTCATAGAAATGGAACATGGGGCACATGCCTATAATCCTAACACTTGGAAGGCTGAGGACTGTAAATTTGAACATGGCAAGACCCTGTTTTAAAACAAAAAAGCCAATCACAAAAAGACAAATATTGCACAGTTACGCCCACACACATATTAGTCAGATTAGGGCTGGGGAGATAGTTGGATAAGCACTTGTCAGGCAAGCGCAAATTCCTGAGTTCAATCCCCGGTACTAAACACACACACACACACACTAGACTCCTAGAAACAGAAAATAGAATGGTGGTTGCTAGGGGAAGAGGGGTGGGCATGGGTAAAGGGGTATTAGGGTGACAGTTTAGGATCTGCAAGATGAAAACATTCTGAAGATTCATTATAGGACAATGTGAAATAGTTAAGATGAGAAATTAAAAAAAAAAGAAATTTAATGGTATTTTTTATTTTTAATTAGTTATTTTTTAATATATGTGGTAGAGGATCCTACTACGCAGCTCAGACTCATAGTGATCATCCTGTCTCAGCCTCCCCAAGGCTGGGACTACATGCATGTGCCACCATGCGCCTGGCGCGGGCCTGGCCTGGCATGCTGGACTGGCATGGAATCCAGGTCCTTGCACTTGCCCAGGCAGGTGCTTAGACTGCTGAGCTGCCTCCATGGGCTAATCATATATCTTTATCCATGACTTGTGTTTGTTTTTTGTGCATTTTCTTTTTTGTGGAACTGGGGATTGAACTCAGACCCTTGCACTTACCAGGGAAGCGCTTATCCTACTGAGCCATCCTCCTGGCCCCAAGCCATGACTTTTAAAATAATTTTTTAAATAGAAAGAAGGTCAACTACCTGCTTTAATTATTTTATTTGCATATGCCCTGTGGATTTTCCATAAATGCTGGGATATTAAAATTACAGGGTGGGGCCAGGGAGATAGCTCTGTGGAAAATAGCTCTTGGCAAGCGCAAGGTCCTGAGTTTGAACCCTAGTACCATAAATAAATAAACAAAAATCACAGGGTTTTAGTTCCTTAAAAATGAGAAAGAAAAAAGGTAAGGGAGAAAAAACATTTCAAGAGAAAAAAAAATCTAGAAAATTGTACTCTGGAATTTTAACAGGGACTAGAATGACTGTTCCTTTGCTATCTACCTTATGTCATCTATACAATTTATTTTATAATAAAATTTCTAAAAACATAAGCAAATAAAAATAAAAGCAGTTTTCAAAACTATTTTGTATTTTGGTTGGATGTGGTGGGGCATGCCTGTAATCCCAGCATTTGGGAGGCTGAGGCAGGAGGATCATTGTGAGTTTGAGATCAATCTGGGCTACAAAGTAAGCTCAAAGGCAGCCTGAGCTGCATAAGGAAACCCTGTCTCAAAAAAGACGAACTGTTTTTGGTTAAAGAAAGAATTCCAAGGGCCAGCCAAATAGCTCAGCGGGTTAAAGTACCTGCAAACAGATGCAGGGGCCAGGGGTTCAATCCCCAGGCTTGCTGTGCTGGCCCCACACCCTAGGGTGCACTGAGACAGTAGTTGAGACTGGGCATGATGGGGCGCACCTGTAATCCCAGCACTTGGGAGGCTGTAAACAGGAGGATCACTATGAGTCTGATCAAGTAGTGAGACCCTGAACACCCTGTAGACCCTTCCCTAAAATGAAAAAAAAGGAGAAAGAAAGAATTCCAAGACTTAAAAGAGGCACTGGGCTGACGTTGATGAGTGACTGGGGCCACCTGGCCCTGAGGGAGCAGGGTGGGCTCTGCTGCCCCAGCTGGTGACCCCAGTGCAGTCCCTGACATTCGCAGAAACCCTTGCCAGGAGCAACTGCCCTTGGGTGTGCAGTTACAGGGAGGCCCAGGGGTGAGGGGACACATGGCCTTGAGGGTCAGCAGGGGGACACAGCTGCAGACACACGTGCAGGTGGCCTCAGGTGCCCCACGAGGAGAGTAGTTGGTCCGGGCCAGTAAGTGGGAGTCAGTGGAGGTCTCAGAGGGAAAAGGGCCGTAGTGCTGCGGGGAAGGGGATGCGTCAAGATGTCACCGCTGGCAGGGAGCAGTCTCCTCTGGGTCAAACGGGGTGGGAGGTGGTGGAGAATGTGTCCCCTGGTGTCCCCTCAGTGCTTCATGTGCTGCACCCAGGTGCCACCTCTTGACCCTCAAATGAACTTCCTCAGGGCGCACATCCCGCACCTGAGGCCCTGGCACCCTCCTGGCCGTCGCCTGTGGGCAGGCAGAGGACCCTGCCCGGAAGCGCTGCCTACGCCCCAGTTCCCAGAAGCCTCTGAAAAGCTGGAAGTGTGCCCAACCCCCAGGCCACACAGGGCTGTTGGTGCCCTGCACATGACATACAAGGAGCCCCCACCCCTCCTTGCCACCTGACTTACCTCCTCTGGTCGGCCCCTTTAATTTAGTAATTTCTCTGGTTTTGAGACAGTTTTATCAAATCACTAAATTGTCCGCATTGGGCTTGCCCTTGCAGTCTTCCTGTCTGTGCTTTGCAGTGTGCTAGGGGGACAGGCATGCACCACCACACCCAGCGTCCCGCAAGGAGAGTCAAGGCTGGCCACCCTCGGCTGACATTCCTGGCCTTTCACCATCCAGCCGGAGAGTCCCAGGTCTCACGCCCCCGCCCGCGCTGCCAAGGCAGCCTCGCTGTGGTCTCGGCCATTCCTCCCACCGACACTCCCCCTCAACTGCACCTAATAGTCTGTGCAGTGACGTGGGGACATTGCGAGATGAGAGACAAATGCAAGACGCCATTCTTGTGTCCTAGCCGGAGCAGCCTACCCTCTTGGCTGGCCTGCTGCCCAGGAGAGCTCTTTCCATTCCCGCAGCCCATGGGAGGTCCCAGCAGGCCGTTTGCCCGTGTTGCACAGTCACCCTTTGTTAGGTCTCGATCCCCAAGGCATCTTATCTGCTAAAACAGGTTGTAATCTCCTGACCTCTCGCCTCCTGCCAATCTTGAATAAAGAGCCCTTGAGCAGAGGCTGGCTGCATCTCGAGACCCGCTCCCCACACCCCTGCCCAGGCTGCCGCCTGCCACACTCCCCCCTGCTCCCTCTTGCTGGCCCAGCAGGAAATGTCCCTGCCCTTCAGGTCCTCAGGCCTGGAGCTGACGTCTGCACTGAACCACCTGCTGCCTCCCTCCCTCCGCCTCTGCTCATCGCACTGGTCTTTTCTCTACAGCTGCTTGCTGTAGCCCGGATGTCCTCCCCAGCCTGCAGGAACTCTCCGTGCGCCCCTTAGCTGAGCCGCTTGAGGGCCCTGGCTGCTCTCACTTGTCCATGAGGGAACCAAGGCTGTCAGAGGTGACCTGACTTGCTCAGCGTCAGAGCCAGGCCCCCCACTGATCGGCCAGCTGACTGGGCTGACCAGTCCCCGCCTTGGCAAGCTCCTGGCCAGGGGCTGTAGGTACATCCTTAGGATACCCCCTCCTGGGACCTAGAGAGGGGAGACAGACACAGAGCTGGAGCTTAGGTGTGTTTATTCCTGTACAAATCATTACAAAACCAAGTGTGGGGCTGTCACCACCCTGTGTCACCCCAAAGTGCAATGGCTTGCAGCTGGCCTCTGCTGCTGATTCCTCCACTCCACGCCTCCTTCTGGAAGCCCTTCCCTTCCAAGCTCTGGAAGAGCAGGGGGCAAACAAACCCCACCCAGCGCCAGCTTTAGTAAAGTGCCTGCTCGAGGGGACAGAGCCCTGGTGACAGCCACCCCAGGCCCCAGAGAATAGCCATCCCAGGCCCTGCTCAGGGGAGACCCCAGAAGCCCTCGACATTGCCAGACAAAGGCCACATGGAATCCCAGTGTTCTGGGATCTCCTTTCTCAGCCCCAAAGTCTCCTCCAACAGGTGGGGACCTGTTCTGCTGGAGGGTAGAAAAGGAGGCCTGGCCCTTTAAGAGCCAAGCTGATGGCAGCTGGGAAGGGACAGGAGAACTAACTGCCCAGGCTGCTTGAGGTTTGTCCTACTCCTCTCTGCATCCTCCCCCAACCCTGCGGAGTTTGCGCAAAAATACCCTAAGGTTTCCCATGAGGTGATGTGCACCCCAGGTTTCCTGGGCCGCTGGGTCCGCCAGGGCTCTTGGGACAAACAGGGCACAGGGTGGAGAGGTGGGAGGGTCTCAGGCACCACAGTGGAATCCGATGAGGGCAAAAGGGTGCCCAGACACAGGGTTTGTCCTAGGTCACTCAGGAGGAGCCAAGGCCTGGAAACCAGGCTCCCACCTCAAAGGCTGCCCCCAGCCCCCGGGTTCTCTGGCAGCGCCTGCCTACGCAGGTCTCCCTGGGATGGAGGGATTGAGGGGCCAACACCATATTCCTGGCTCCTTGGGAAGGACCCTATGGTCCTAGGTGAGTAGAGAGTGATTTGGGTTGCACTCCTGGGGCTCTGAACCAAGGCCTCATGGGAAAAGACACATCCTTAGCCTCAGACTGACTCAGAAAGACCCCTGTACCCTGATTGACTATGCTCAGACCCTGATTGAACAAGAAAGACCTGACACCAATGAACCACATAGAATCCCATATCCCTGATTGGCCAAGAGATACCCCCAGGCACTCTGACTGGCTGGAGGACACCCTCATCAAAGCCCTGATTGGCTGGGAGACACTCTCACCAGCCTTGATTGCTCAGAAGCTGGCTCACGCTCAGGTGGCTGAGTCCAGAGCCACTTCTGTGTTCCTCAGGAGGTCCCCCAGGCTGGGTGGCTTAGGTCCAGGAGGGGTGGGAGAAGGTGATGCCGTACAGCCGGGCCCACGACGAGAAGACCCTCTTCTCGGTGATGAAGCGGTGGTGGTTGCCCTTGCGGCTGTGCTCGTTCTGAATGTAGGTGACACATTCATCCGGCCCCTTGGGCTCATAGTAGTGGTAGGGCATGCGCTGCAGGCGGGGCCGCTGGCTGGGGCACAGCAGATGGGGGCATCAGGGCAGGGTGGGCACCGGAGGGACCCTTTCCTTTTAGCCCCTCAACTGCCTCAGTAGGGGAAATCCCCACCCTTTCCTTCCCTTCCCATCTGAAAAGATGAGTACGGGGTGGACTTAGGTTTGTACCCTTTAAATGAGATAGGGTTTCGCTGTGCAGTTCAGGCTGACCTTGAACTCACTTTGTAGCCCAGGCTGGCCTAGAACTTGTAGCAGTCTTCTTGCCTCACAGCCCCCCTCCCCCCACGCTAGTATTAAAGGCATGAGCCACCATGCCTGGCTCCTTCTTTACTTTTTAATAAGGTAAAAGCTCTTCCTTTCCCCGGGAGGGCAGGAGGGCAGGGTGACAGTATTAACCACAGGCTGTAACCGACACGGTGGTGCACATCTGTCATCCAGCACTCTGAGATGCTCAGGCAGGGAGACTGAAAGCTTGAACCCATCCTGGGTAATTTAGAGTTTTTGCAAGACCCTATCTCCAAATGAAAAATAAAAACAAGAAAGAGTTGGGATATAGTTTAATGCAAAATCCCTGGATTTAATCCAGTACTGTAAAATCAAACCAAAAGCGTGGGCTCTGCAGCCTGGGCCTAGCCGCAGCTATTTATGAGACTCAGAAAGCATCTACCTCAGTGTTCCCCATCTATGAAAGGGGAGAGTGACAGCAGTTGTCCCTTATGCTGTGAGGTGCAGAGAAATAAACATATGCAATCATGGGACATGCTCAGCAGCCAGTAAAATGTAGCCATGTCCTAGAATTATTATTACTCATAAAGAAATTCTGGCTGAGCCTAGAACAAGCTCAGGACCCTCTGCCTCTGCAGAGCAGTTCCAGCTCCACAAGAGGGCGAGCCTCAAATCTTGCCGCCAACCCCTGAGCATGTTCCCGGGCGCGCTTACCTGCAGTAGTCAGGGGGGACCATGCCGTAGACGTGCACGTGGTCACACAGCTCCACCGCAATCACCATGGTAAACCAGCCCGTGCTCAACCACGAGTGGGACTTTTCCCTGTGGGCAGAGACGAGGCATCATGAAGGGACAAATGGGCAGCGGTGGGAGCAGCCAGGGAGGTACGGTCGACGCAAATAGAGCTTCCAGAAACTTCCCACCTGCCCGTGGGGGGCCCAGCCCATTCCCACAGGAGTTTTGGAAGCTGGTAGGTTGGCAGCTGGCTTGTCAGGCAGAGATGAGGGCCACAGAGCAAGGGCCTTTAAGGGAATGAGCGGGACCCAGGCATGCTGGGAATAAGCTCCTGGGGACACTGCTCAGCTGGACGGGCTGGGAGGGACTGTGACCACAGAGCACACGAAAAGCAGCTGTGGCTACACTGGGAGCAAAGTGTCCTCCTAAGGGGTCACTAATCAGAGAAGGTCATGCTGGAGTGACCACAGCTCAGAGAGAGGTAGGGGACAATAGCCGGTCTTGCTCTAAGGCAGCCACCAGCTCCTACGGTTGCTGAGTACTAGACATGTGGCTAAGAGGGGCCAAATATACACTAGACTTCTTGGATGGCATGAAAAAGAAATATAGACTATGTCATTGATGATTTTTTATATCGATTACATGGTAAACTGAAAATAGTTTACATATATTTGGTGGAAGGTGGTTCACTAAAAACATTTATTTAAAAAATATAAATAAAGAAAGAAAAAAGAAAGAAGAAAAAAACAAGATGACACAAATTACCAATATCAGAAATAAAGAAAGAAATCACCACACACCTAGTAAATATTAAAAGGATAATAAGAAAATTCCCATTGGGCGTGGTGGCACATGCCTGCAATCCCAGCACTGGGGAGGCTGAGGCAGGAGGACTGTTGTTTGAGACCAGCCTGAGCTACACAGAGCTCAAGGCCAGGCTGAGCTGCACAGCGAGATCTTGTCTCAAAGACAATAAATAAATAAATAAATAAATAAATAAATAAATAAATAAAATAAATAAAAGAAAGTAAGAAAATTCCACAGATGACCACATACACAAATTTGACAACTTAGATGAGATGGGCCGATTCTCTGAAAGCCACAAACTACCCAAAATAAAAGAGGTCATCTGAATATTCTATAACTGCTAAGGACACTGGAAGCTGGGCATGGTGGCACACACCTGTAACCTCAGCATTCAAGAGGCTGAGGCCGGAGGATGGCAGAGAGGGCAAGGTGAGCCTGGGCTACACAGCAAGACCCTGTCTCGAAAAGCAAAAAGACAAAAACAAGAAAGAAACTACATTCATAGTTTAAAAACCTTCTGGGGACTGAGAGCATACCTTACCATGCTTGAGGCCTTGAATTTAATCCTCAGCA
The DNA here is from genome assembly GCA_002564285.1 of Tympanoctomys barrerae. Lineage (NCBI taxonomy): Eukaryota > Metazoa > Chordata > Mammalia > Rodentia > Octodontidae > Tympanoctomys > Tympanoctomys barrerae. The sequence goes on from NDGN011449161.1 coordinate 14,158, forward strand.
CCAAAAATACAAAACAAAACCTTCTCTGAAAAACAACTCTCTCGTGGGCCTGCCGTGCCAGCCCTACCCCTGGGGTGCCCCGAGCTGGCAACTGAGGCTGGGCGTGGTGGTGTGCGCCTGTAATCCCAGCTCTTGGGAGGCTGTAAACAGGCGGATCA
>NDGN011449162.1:0-11402 GCA_002564285.1 Tympanoctomys barrerae
TATATATATATATATATATATATATATATATTCTAGATAGGAACCAGATCAGCCAGATAGAAATTTGAACAGAGCCTTTATTTACTGAGTTCAGGTCCGTCAGCCATTTCTCATGCAAGAGAAGACTGAGCGGCACCCAAACATAGGTAGCAGGGGGGTCATTTATAACAGAAATCACATTCAGTTTGGTAATTTGTTATCTAGCAGAGAACAACAGAAAACTTCATTCATTTGACACAGCTGCAAACAGTTCGTAACTAAAGGGTCTTTCACAGCTTAGTGATAAGTACATATTTTTATAAGATACATCTTAAGCTGACCACATTATAGGAGATGGTTAGGGAGGGAGTTTGTCTCAGCTTGCTGCCTTGACAAGAAACAGTTATTTATTGTTAAACAGCCTTGAGCCAAGAGGGAGAATACATTTCTTGGAGTAGATAACAGGAAGCACAAGGCTTTTTTAATAATTTCCCACAGTTAAGGCACAAAATTCTGTTAACCCTTTACAATATACAAAGGGTGTCACAACACTCCCTCATTGTATCCTGAGAGCACAAAAGCAGCCCAGAGGGTGGCTAGACCCAGACTTCTGGGTTCCAAGACAGCTTGAGTCAAGTTTCACCCCATCAACCCCCTTGACCTCAGTTTCCTCATTCATGAAATGGGACAGTGCACCTCTCAGGGTAGGTGTGACAGAGAAGTGAACTGCCTTGTCATGTGATATGCTCAGAGAAGCACAGCCTCAAAGGTGGAAGCTATCAGCTCCCTGCTCAGACCCATCCTCTCCTGAGCATTTGGTTACTGTCCACTTACGTAGGTTGGAGAGGGGCCAGAGGTCTCAAAGCTAATCAGTAACACAGCTGGATTCACACCCAGGTGTTACTTTCCAGGAGTGTTCTGATTCAACTGTGGACATTGCCTGGCTGTATGAGGGAGACCTGGGCCTCAGTTTCCCTCTCTGTAGCATAGGGCTAGTGAGGACTACTTTCTTGCAGAATTGTTCATGGATTTCCATCCCTCAGGCAGTACATCACAAAAAGTTTTGGAAGTGCAGCACCCTAAAGCTCCCTGGGAACCAAGGAAGGCATACAAGTTTGGGCGGGGAGTCCTATCACAGCTGCCACCCAGGCAGCAGCCCTCTCAGGGGCCAAGGAAGGGATGCACAGGAGACTCTGGTTTCTGCAGAGCCTGTGCCAAGTTCCATGTCATGTGGTTCCATGTTATCAGGACACAAGTGCCAATATTGCCACCTTGGTGTAATCCCATTAAACTGCCAGAGCAAGCCACAATACCAAAGCCCCACTAGCTCCTCAGAGCATATCCTAAACATAATCCCCTCCAGGCCACCCCATTTGAAGCATGAGCAGACCCCCATCTATCCCAGGTCTCCCTATCAGGAAGCCTGCTCCTCCCCCTAAATCAACACTCCTATCAGCCAGTGACCCAAGGACCTGCCCCTGTGACCCACACGTGGCTCCTTCCACAGGCGCTGGACCCAATGAGGGGCTGGAGGAGGTGACACTGGGGCTAGAGGCCCCCCTCCTGCTGACTCTTGGTTGTTCCGTGTCCTCCCAGCCTCCCCACAGTGCTGGTCTCCACCTAGGCTCAGCAGACATGTCCAGTCTCCAGATGCTGTGCTCTGGCCTGCCTTTGCGACCCCTCCCACAGAACCACGGACGTTGGGCTGGGGTGCCACATGCCCCCGTCAGGACCCCTGGCCTCAGCCCTCTAGAGGAGCAGGTAAGAAGTCCAACTCATCCCTCCTGGGGCCTAGTGTCTTCTAGGTGTCAGCCAGGTAGTCCAGGAAGGCAACCCCTACTTCTTGCCCTCAATTGCCCGCCTTGGCATCTAAAAAGCCCTAGGGGAAGGAGAAATACATGCCACACTGTGCCATACCTAATATTTCTTAGATATGGCCATCCTAAGATTCAGAATTACAGTCCCCATTTACAAGTGAGGAGACTCTGAGGCTCAAGGTCACTGAGACAGTAAGTCATGGTGGTGTGGCCACCTCTAATGGGAGGAGGAACCAGGAGGGTGTGAAGTGGCCCAATCCCAGCATGGAATGTGTACCTTGCCCAGGCCAAACACTGCCTGATGTGTCTGTTGTCTTCTGCTGCCAATAGACAAGCTCCTTGTTCCCATTTGTGAATGTCCCTTCCCCATCTTGGAGCGGATGTCCATGCAGATGTCACCCCCTGAGAACAGGATGGGTACTGCGGAGAACTGCAGGCCAGGCAGGCCCCCATTTGATCACTCAATTTTACCGACAGGACACAGACCCAGGTGAATAGGTGCATGCACCAGCAGCCCCCAGGCTATCCAGCCCTGTCGCTGACTCTCTGGGAGGCTGGCTTTTCTCATTTGCAAACTGGGGATGAAAATTTTTAAAGACAGAGTTGTACAGAAGAACAAATGAAATAATGCAGGTGAAACAATTGTGTAAGAGTTTTCTACCTACTTTTTCTTTAAGAAGAATTTCAAAAACAGTGGGAGGAAAGTAGAAAATACCAATAAAGACAAAGTTTAAAAGATAAATTCCAGGCACAGGGGCCGGGGGTTTGATTCCTGGGCCTGTCATGCTGGCCCTGCCCCCTGAGGCATGCTGAGATGGCAATTGAGACTGGGCATGGTGGTGCGTGGCTCTAATCTCAGTTCTTGGGAGGCTGTAAACAGGTGGATCACTATGAGTCCACTCTAGTAGTAAGACCCTGAACACCCTGTAGACCATTCCCTAAAATACAAACAAAAAAAATTAAAATTAAATTAAATTTTTAAAAAAGATAAATCCTGGTCATGGTGGCACATAGCTGGAACCGCAGTACTCTGGGAGACTGAGGCTGGAGGATTGTAAATTCAAGTTCCTCCTGGGCAACTCAGGGATTTAAAGAGCCCCTGTCTTAAGATTTAACAGCAATAACAAAAAAAGTTAGGGATGTAGCTCAGTGCCAAGGTCCTGGGATCAATTCCCATTAACACACAAAGCAACTCCACTACCCATAGAGAAAGATTATTCTTTTTGTGTGGAAGTGGCCTAAAGCTTCCCCTGAAGACTACCCAAAATGGAGGAATGGCCTGTTTGGCTTCGGGGAGGGGTGCAGGGGGCTATGAAGTGGCAGGGAAGGGCTAGAGCAGATAACAGAAGGAGTAAGCACTGGGGGAAAGTACTTGGAGGGTGTTGGACAGGTAGGGAGGCTCTAGAGGAGAGGGGCAGGGGGTGCCCTTCCCCTTCTTTCTCCCTACCTGGCTCAGCTCAACAGATGTGGAGGTAGGGGTTAAGTTTCCTCCTCCTTGATCACCTCCGTGCTGGATGCCTGCCTTTAGTCACCAGACCACACACACACACAAGGCTGCTGTCTGTCCCTCAGGTGACACCTGTGTGTCTGCATGATGGTGACCAGCCTCTAGTGTGCTGGCGGTGGCAGAAGAACACCAGGACCTGCAAAGCTGCCACCTGAGCTTTAAGCTGCCACCTGCTTACGTGTGCTGCCTTTTGCTTGTAGGGCAGGGATTCCTCGGAGTAGAAGTAGAGGACTTGTGTCTCTGAGGAGTAGAGCTGTGGGAGGAGCCACTTTTTCAATCTAGTGACTACCTTATTGACAGCCATCCCTGCGACCTGGCTTGCTTCCCTTTTCTTTTCTTTTAATGAGTGTTTTTACCAAATGCTAGTGTTCCCAGTGCTCAGTTCTGAGCGTTTGTCTCTCCTGCCTGCTCTCTCCAGCCCATATGAATCACCCGGCCTCAGAGCAGCCCTCCTTTAATTGTTGAGTGAATGAACAAATACAACACACCTAGCTCCTTCTTTCCCTCACCCCAGAGCAGCTGACTAGCCACAGTTAGCTCAATGAATAGGTGGCTGCAATGTTCGTCCAGAGACCTAGGCATCTCCCAGATTCCCACCCTACCTCACCTGCTCCAACCCATGCTGCAAATTGACAGGGCCCACTGGGCCTCAGAGCCTCCTGAATCCTATGAGGCATAAGAAAGAAACAAAGAAACTACAGGACCCATATTGAAAAGTTCTGAAAAGAACCAAAGGCAGAAAGATGGAGGCCAGGAGTCTAAAAGGTGAGGCTGAAGTTGGGGCTGTGGGTATGGCTTGGTCGAGAAGTGGTTGCCTTGTGTGCGTAAGTTGTGGAATTCTATCCCCAGCACTGTGGAAGGGGGGGAGCGGGGGGGCATCAAGTCAGATCTTATCTCCTAAGAAGTTAGGCCCACAGAGGGAGCTTTCGGTTGGAAGCATCAGTGCCAAGGCCAGGAGGTAGAACCTGGAGCACGAGGGGCCTGAGGGAGAAGAGTGACTGGTCAGCAAGGAGGTTTGAGCTCCTTTCCCTGGTTCAGCAAAAGCTCTTCAGAGGAGCTCTCCTTTCCCTTGACCTCCTATCCCCAGCCCCAGGTTCTGTGCATGTCTCCTAGTGTAAGATAAATAAGGAACAGAGACCACCAGGCTTGTGGAAAGGCACATGGCATGGAATTTGTTGTGCCTGGATTCAGAGAGACAGAGAGCTATAAGACCTGCCCCAAACAAAGAGAAGTGTGTCCCTTTCATAGGCATGGAGAGAAGGCAGGGGACATTAGGTGGGAAGATCCCAAGGAACATCTGTGGTTAAAGCTTTTGTCAGTCCCGCATCTCAGTGGGCTGAGCTGTTCCAAGAGTCACTGTAAATTTTGGGTGTGTCTCCAGATGTCTCCAGGGCCTGCAAAATTGCTTGTCCTACCTGATCTCCTTTCCTGTGTCAGCCTCAGTGCTGAGCTGAGTTCCCTGCAGAGAACAGTGCTTCAGCAGGCAAGCATGCTGGGGGCTGGGAGAGTCAGGCCAAGTTGAACACATTCACTAGGAGCTATGCATATACACTGTGCATTGCCCAAAGCTACCCAGCTGAGAATGCAGCCACCAAACTCCTTACTAATTTGGTCATGAGGTTGCTTCTGTACTTGCATGAAGTGTCAGCTCTTCTCCTGAGGCAGTATCCTCCCTGCTCTCAAAGCCACAAACCCCAGGCCCCTCTCTGGCCTTGCCTCAGTCTCACTCCCAACAGCCTAATCCCTGGGGCTGGTCCACAGTGAGCAAAAAGAGGAAGGGGCTAAGCCCACTTTCCCAAAGGGCATGGGGCACAATCAAGGAAGGCCTCCTGTAGCAGGTGAGAGTGCAAATGGGCCTGGAGTGTGAACAAAGTGGTTCTACAGTGGATCAATACATGTCCACCTGGAGCAGAGGAAAATCCAAGTGAGGAGGGAAGATGGTACAGCATAGGGGAATCCAGGCCTGGACACCCCTGTTCAGCCGCCTAGTGCACCGTCCCTTCTCTCCTCCCCAGTTGGCACTGAGGAATGCCCTACGCTACTTCCCACCTGATGTCCAGGAACTGCTGGCCCAGGAGTTTGCCCAGGAGCTGCAACTCTATGGACACATCTACATGTACCGGTTCTGTCCCAGCATTGAAATGAAGTGAGCACTGTCAGTCATGAGTTACAGAGGGCTGTGCTAGAGATCAGGCAATGCAGGGAGTCTCATCTGTCAGAAACAGGGCCCACCCGGAGGTGTCATAGTGAGTCATCCACTCAATCAGGGAGAGGATGGTGGGAGGGGCTGGGGGCCTGTCATCTTCAGAGTCATGAGAGAAAGTAACCTGGGTAGCATGACCCCGAGTTCCCTGTTCCTGGCCATGTGAGAGCTCACACTACCTGAGCACCAGAGGGATGGACCTTAGTATGCAGTTAGTACAGACATGTGCTGAGGCTCCTAGCAAGTGCTGTAGGTATCAGGTCTCACTGTCCATACCTGTGTGGCCAGACGACATGGCAAGGTGGGTTCTGCACTTTAGCAGGAAGGAAAGCCTGGCAGCTGCCCACTGTCATGCCCAGACTTCCCCTTGCAGGGCCTACCCAATCGATCAGTACCCTTGCCGGACAAGAGCTGCAGCAGCCATCATGCACATGATCATGAACAATCTGGACCACGCGGTAGCCCAGGTAATGGCTGGGGAAACTGAGACCCAGCACTATGCAATACAAATGTGACACGAGACACACATGTAATGCTTTCAAGCTCTTAACTTACTTTTAGATTCACCAGTGTTATAAAACCAATGCAAAGGCCCCCATACCCTTATCCTGGCTTCTCTTTCATGGTTACTCCTTCTGTAACTCTGACATCAGAACCAGAATATCAACATCAACATGATAGCTATACCTGTAATTTTAAATTTTCTCTCTTTTCTTTGGTTTTGTTCATTTGTTGGAGACAGATCTCCAAGCCTCACACATGTAAGACAATACTCTGCCACTGAGCTACGTACCTAGCCAAGTGTTCTCATCATTATGTGGAAAGATAAGAAACAGATTTTATACAATATTTACCCTAACATATATTTTACCATATAATAAATATAAAACTATTAAGGAGCTATTTTACACATTTTTTTAAATGAGTATGTGAAATCATGTATTTCTAAAGCAGAGCAGTGCTGGTTGCCACACATGGCTGGTGGTTGCCATATTAGACAGTGTAGTATGGCCACATACAACATGCCTGACCTGAGCCTGCTGTGACAGCCAGTCTGTATATTACCCATATTTGAAGAAAGATAGCCTCCAAGAGTCAGTCCACATACTTCCTTAAAGGCAATTGTTGCTAACATTTAACTGGTCTAGCAAGTGAGAATAGATCCTGGCCCGGGACTCTGGTCAAACTGATCTTGATATTAACATCAGGTAGAGTTGCCAAAACGACCCGAAGCCCACCTCTAACCCTAATCTCATGCAGAGCCCTTATTCAGTCACAGAGGCATCAATGTTCTTGCAGGTGCAGCTGTCACTGGGCCTCATGCTGCTTGCTTCTCCCTCTTTCCCTGTCTTCTTCTCCCATTGTACCCAGCCAAGGGATTAGGGGTCCTTCCTTTCCCTGCTCCCCTCACTGTTTACAGCCCCAAAGCCACTCCTAAGACCTCTTTTCAGATGATTCCATGTCTTTTCCAGTTTCCCCAGGAGCTGGTGACATATGGCGGAAATGGGCAGGTGTTCAGCAACTGGGCTCAGGTATAGTGGATGTGTGGCCTCACACCTATCTCCCTAGGAGAAACTGACAAATCTAGCGTTCTACCTCCTATGTGCCCAAGACCACCACTGGGGCTTATTTGGGGATGTTGCCATTATAATAATGGGTGAGGGCAATCTTAATGAAAGACCCAAGAGTCAGTGGAGTGTGCTGGGGACCTGGAAGAACAGAGCCACCCCGGGCCTGCAGGCCTCTGGTCCTGGGCATGGTGTAGAAGCTGTGGCGTGGTTTATGTTTACAAAATCTTGTATGTTTGCTGCCCTTCAGTTCTGGCTGACCATGTACTACTTGTCAAAGATGACTGAAGATCAGACTCTGGTCATGTACAGTGGACACCCGCTGGGCCTCTTCCCCAGCAGCCCTGGCGCCCCGAGACTGGTCATCACCAACGGGATGGTGGGTCAGAAGTAGTAGGCACTGTACCTGCCCAAGCCTTGGGCCAGAAGAAAGGGGGTGCTGGGGGCAGGGAGGAGAGCCGAGTAACCCTGAAACTGCTCAGGGGCAGTTTCCTATGGTTCTGAGCCTGGGCCCCTCCTGTCTGTTCTCTCCCTGTTTCTCAGGTCATTCCCAACTATTCCTCCAGGACAGAGTACGAAAAGCTCTTTGCCTTGGGAGTCACAATGTAAGTCACTATTTTAGTTTATTAACATGGATTTCCTTCCTAATCATACTTTATTATAAAACAGTGTGGTATTACATATAATTTTTGAAAAACACAATCACAGCACTGTAACATACTAATTTAACTTTTTATAAATCCCCTATTATATTTATGTAAATGCCTACATTTTTATATACTTCTAAGAAGAGAACTTACAACTTACGATTCTGACTTTTCCAAAGACCTTATTACGATCAATTTCAAACACAATAAATATGTAGTGAACACCATCACAATTCTATAATTAATGTGCTATTAGGCTCACTTTAGCACATATTTATCTACTGGTCCCTCTTTCCACCCACCAATTCATCAGCTTTTGGTTGCATTTTAAGATAAATTTCAGGTATTACTGAATGAAATTCAGTATTTGCTTAGGTTTTTTCTCTTGAAGTGATATTTGCATATACAACTAGTCCTCAGTATCTATGGGTTCTACATACTTCGATTCAACCAACTGTATATTGAAAACAGTATGTGAAAAAAATGTGTGCACTGAACATGTGCAGACATTTTTCTCATCTCTGTTGCCCAAACAATACAATAACTATTTACATATGTTGGGAATTATAAGTAATCCAGAGATGATTCAAAATATACAGGAAGATGTACATTCTGTGAAAATGCTACATCATTTTATCTCATGCATTTGAATGTGTGAGGACTCTGGTACCCACTGGGATACTGTAATGAGATGCACATATCCCAAGTGCCCCGTATGATGCGCTCTGACAAATTGTGCACCTAAGCAACTCAACTCCTACCTTTCAGGTACTATTGCCCTAGAGAGCTTCTTTGTGTCCCTGCATAGCATTTGAAGTTTTCATTTGTTATATAGTTGATCCATATTCTGAATCAAAAACTACTTCATCAAATATTGTGAAAGGAACTACAGTGAAAAGGAAATCTCTCTCTCTTGCTCCAAACTGCCCAGTTAAATGTCTGTTGTGTGTTTCCAAGTGTTCTTCATGTATGTGGACTTATGATATAGGTACTGAATTGGCCTCACTTGATAATGATAAATTGGAGGTTATTCCATTTCAGGAAACATAGACCTAACCTATTCTTTCTTAACTGGCAGTGTTTAATTGCATTTAATTCCATGCATCCCACTCACCTTCTGATTTGGATTTTCTAGTCCTTTAGGATTATAACTAATGTTGTCATGACTGTTGTCCTCTTGGTACTAGGGATTGAATGCAGGTCTTTGTGCTTGCCAGACAGGAGCCTAGACCACTGAGCTACCTCCCCAGCCTGCCAGTTAATATTTTTTTATTAACCATAAGAAGCTGTTGTTACTTTTGTTTTTAACATTGCTGGACCTGAATACCTTTACTGCACCTATGAAAGCAACTGTAGGGTCACAGTGATGGGAGACCATGTCCTGATCCACTGTTTCATAACTGTGACCCTAGGTGAGTCACAGTTCTCTGTTTAGCAAATGTAATATTGAAGTTAAGAGAGGGCAGAGCTAAAGGAGGCAGACCTGGTGTGACTGCATTACTCAAAGGTATACTTAAGGTGCTATGGAGTGACTGACTAAAGATAAAATGAGAATTGCCAGTAAGGATAGAAAAAGGTTTGAATAGTCAAGTGATTGCAGAAGTTACTCCCAGCAAAGCCTTTGCACTAACAGGTTGATAAAACTAAAACACAGAAATATCCACTGCTGATGAGGATGCAGAGAAATAGGCAGGTGCAGGTTCTTGGTGGAAGTCTAAGTTGGCACATCCAGGGTGAAAATACTTAGAAGTGCCATCCAGGAACTGGTGTCAATGTTTCAGAAGTATAACTCTTGTGTGCCCATAACTTTGCCTCTAAGAATTACTGGGTGACAACCAGTAATCTCACTCAGTTCCCAGCTGTGTCTGGGGTATCAATTGTGCAGGAGCATTAATAGCTCCTCTATCTAAGTGTTGTATACAAATTAATGAAGTGATAAAGGTGAAATCCTTGGCACTATGATACTTAAGTGTGTCACTTGAGACACTATGACACTGTATCCTTTGAGCACAAAGCTCAGGTAAATACAGACCTAACAGGGAGAGCAACTCAAGGAGGGGTTCCATGCAGCTCTGGTGGGGTCTAATGATTCCACCTGCCTCACTGGTGGATATTTATCAAATTAACATTATTCTCTTTTGTTTGTAGTAGTGGTGCAACCTTTAATGATAAGAGAAATATAACCCTATTTTTAAAAAGAAAAAAGAGGTTCTGAGTGGTCAAGTACCCTGCATGATTGTGTGGTAGGCTTGGTACTAAGACACAGGTCAGTGAGGAGGCATCCTTGATGTATAAGAGAAAAGGGGCTGGGGAAAATGTCTAGGGGAAGGGACACAGTAGAAGAAACATGAACTTGACACTTTCAAGGCGAAAAAAGCAAATGCAGTACCCCAAGAGCATCCTTGTCTTCAGTCATCAGCAAATGCCATCTTTTCCCATCACATTGTTAAAAGTCAAATGTTTGATAATTATCAAGTGATGGAAACAGCCATTCTTATGCCTTGGTGACAGTCCCTTAGGAATTTAGTTTGTAATCATATTTAAAATGTACTTGAGAGCCAGGAAGATAGCTCAGTAGAATTTCCCTGGAAATACCAAGGGCCACAGTTTAAAATGTACTTGATAAACCCAGTGGCACCCCTCCTTGATTAATACCCTGAAGGACATGACTGACATAAAGGTTCAGGGAAGCGAGCAAAAGTTATACCACAGTGTTCATACAGCAAAATCAAAGCTGTCCTGATTACCAGAACAGGAAGTACAGAACATTCAGTGGGCTTGCAAGTTCTATACTGTAAAACCATGAAAAGAAATGAGTGGGGGTCTCTATGTGCTGCTGTGGAAAGAACTCTACAGGTGGGGGACTGGGTATAAAACAAGCTGCAGAAACAAAATTTACAGAATGAGGCCATTTAGGGAAATTTTCGGAATACCAAGAACCTTTAAAGCAAAACAGTACACTAAGCGTCACCCACTGAAATGCAACAAGCAGCAAAGTGTGCACAAGGCTTAAAGAGTTCTGAAAAACGTACCCATGCCACAACCAATTGATGAGGTCCGGACCCACCACATCTCCCATGTTCCTTTCCATTGGGAAGATTCCTCAGAAGTTTACTGAGTGTCACCTGAATGGAATTCTGTAGGATATGCTCTCTCCTGTCTGGCTCCTTTACTGGGTCACATCACATTTAACAGGGCCTCCACTCTTTTTCTCTGTCATACAGTAGTTTGTCATGTTTATCTGCTGTAATTTGTTTCTCTTTTCTCCTATGGATGAACATTTCAGATGCTTCAGATTTTGGCCACTGACAATAAATTGCTGTGCATATTCCTGCGCATGTCTTTACATGGGCCTTAGTGTGCAGCATGGGTGTAGCATTTTCATAACTAATTACATGTCAATTTTTAGGAAAATAAAATGTTTGTAAAAAGTCTCATATGTAGGGAAGCATCAAAACTGGAGGGCAGTAGCCTGTTATATTTTCTCCTTTTTGTAAAAAAAAAAAAAAAAAAGTGGGCAGCACATGCAAATACCTTTGAGGGTTTTTAAAATTTTATTTTCAAGTTCCTAAAGCAGAGATTGGGAGAAGCTATGCCTGGAATCTGGCTCAGCTTCCTGCTTGATATCTCTCTCTCTCTCTCTCTCTCTCTCTCTCTCTCTCTCTCTCTCTCTCTCTCTCT
>NDGN011449168.1:0-12553 GCA_002564285.1 Tympanoctomys barrerae
TCCAATTATACATTCTGGAATAGGGAAAATCACTACAGGATGGATTCAAGGGCTTACTGGACCCACTGTGAGTCAGACCTTTGCTAAAACCCTATCGATCACCTGACCTCCATAGGCCCCTACTCTTACTGGAGGACCACCATGATGTTTTGGATCCCCAGGAATCAGTGTCAATTCAGAATTAATGTCTAGTAGTCCCCAAAATGTCTGACCATTCCCTTTCCCCAGTGTACAATCACTCAGGCAAAAGTCTGTCTGGGGAAGGATGGGAGAAAGACTGATTGTACAAATTTTGGGGGTATTAGAATCCTTCCCCAAGGGGACCTGGCTTCCTCATCATTCAAGGGTGTCTAGGTCTGTAAACTGGCTCAAATCTGGGAACTGGTTGAGGGCCATGATTGCCTATTCCCACGGGATCCTCTAGGTTGATGAACAGGGAAACCCTCAAACTGTGTCAGGTAATCACATCTATGCTAATTGCTTTGCTTTTATAGATCATTCAGGGAAGCCTTCACCTTCATGTGACCTCAGAATAGGTAGAAGTGCCCCTTTACACTGGAGAAGGGTTTTTTTCTAGTCTTGAATATTAAATAAATGCCCCTTTGAGGAAGTGATTGTCCTCTAAAGTCACAAAAGCTGAGCAGTCTGAAGGAGGAGTAAGGAAAACAGGCAGTCTTTCCTTTCCATAACTAGAAAGCAGGTTTCACACATGAGGGGGAGAAAACAATGTGATCAATCTCCGGCTGATGCAGTGTTCTTTCTAAAATAACAGTGCTATGTACTGCTGTAAGAGAAAGCTTGTGATAATAAAATCTTAATAATTCTATCTAATGACAATTGTATGGTTATGTATGCAAATTGGCAGGCAGACTAAACACATGCTGCATGATGAGCTCTATGTACCATGCTCATCTTGGGTCGCTCCTCAGTGATGGTAGAGTCCCTGCATCTTCTCTTTCATTTGAATCCCTTCCGCTCATCCTTCTGCAGCAGCTTGGACATCCAAGGGAGTAATGAATGAAGTACTCAAGCCTTCTGGCCAACATATCCCATCACCTTTTCACTTATTTGCAGGCTTGTCCTACACCCACTCATGCATCACTCCCAATTCTACTCATGGCATGTAGGCAGGGCTTCCTGAGACACAGGATGCTGTAGCATAGCACAGTAGGGTCTGGAGCTGATTCCATTGTTTCCCTTTCAATGCTTTTTTTTATATGTATTTGGCACATGGTTTCACTACACAGCTTGGACTCATAGTGATCCTCCTGTTTTTAGCCTCCCCAGCACTGGAATTCCATGTGTGTGCCACCACACCCCGTCTCACTGGCTAGCTCAGTGCGCCTAGGGGCAGGGCTGGTACCATTTCTTCCCTTTCCTTCCACTATCTAACTTCAGTCTGGATTCTGTCCTGCCATTGGTTGACACTGTCCTGTTAGCACATGTCACAGGCCTAGTTCCATCTCTATGTGACTCATCCATATGCCTATGGCTCCACTCTCCCTTGTACATCTCATCTTTCAAATATGTCCTTTCCCCAAACTCCAGGACTGTGGATTCTACACCCTGGATGTTCCCCCAGTTCCTCCAACCACATGTGCCAACACCAAGCCCATCTGCCTGCCCTCAGATCCTCTCACTCCCTAACCACTTCCCAAACATACATCCTAGTGACCACACTAAATCCCACCCATACTCCCCACTTTATCTTTCCTGTCATAGTCCTCTTTCTGGTCCAGCAACTATGCCTTCCACTCCTTGATCAACTCCAGGGTGTCATGCTGAAGGCATTACAGAGATTAGTGCCATGGGTGGTAAAAGAATTGGCCAAGACAGAAATAGAGTCAAGAAAAAGTTTAATAGTTACAATGAAAACAGCTGGACAAGGTGATACACACCTGTAATCTCAGCACTGGCCAGGCCATGGCAGGAGGATCACTGCAAGTTCAAGATCAATCTAAGCTTCATCGAGAATTCAAAGCCAGTCTGAACTATATAGTAAGATCCTGTCTCAAAAAAAGTTAGGCTGAAAAAACCAAATACACAAAAAGTAGTTATACTGTAAGGCAGTGGGCTTAAGACAAAGGCAGGTAGGGAAGTAGGGGTGATGCTTATTACCAAAAGAGACAAAGCAGGCTAGAAGGAGGTGGCCTGGACCCAAGGACAGGAGAAACAACACTAAAAAGGAGAAGACAGGCTGGTATGTGCCTGGTCACCTTAGGCCCTATGATGTGTATCTGCACAATATCATGGTGCCAGTGATGTGGGATAAGGTGACAGTCATTCATGAGGCAGGAAGTAATGTTTTGTTACAGGCTTCTGGGGGGAAATTTTTTCTTTCTCTGAGACACAATCTTACTTAGTTACTCAGGCTGGACTCAAACTTCCAATCCTTCTGCCTCAGGCTACCAGAGTTCTAGGATTACAGGTGTGTACCACCAGGCCCTGCTGAAACATTCTTTTAGAAGCTCATTTAGTGTGGCTTTTTATATAAAACTGAATGGAGGCCAAAACAGCCTCTCCTTAATTACTTAGCATTGTATGCAAGGCTGAGCATTATTTATTCTAACAATATCAAAATACTGTTGCCTTTGAATGTAACCAAATTCTGACCAAGAGTAAAGACTTTGGGAAATTAGATATCCTTTTTCTGCATGCTCTAATTTGGATAGATACCTAAAGCTCAACTTACCGACCTGGGAGGACACCATCTTAGAGCGCAGCCAAACAAGGGAGAGGGCACACTAGTACAGGGCAGTACTAGAGTCCTAGCAACTCAAGGGGCTGAGATGGGAAAATCATAAGAGACCAAGAACTCAAGGCCAGCCAAGCCAACAAAGCTAGACCCATTTCAGAGAGAGAGAGAGAGAGAGAGAGAGAGAGAGAGAGAGAGAGAGCTAACGGAGAACCCAGAACTGTGATCACACTGTAACCCGCTGGATTCAATAATGTGGAACATCCTATCCTAAGAAGTAATCCATCTTATTGCTTACAGTAATTTGGGTTCTTGTTACTCATAGACAAACATGTATTTGCTTTCACATTCAATCCCCTAAAGAGTGTGGAAGACCATCTGACCAGCTCTTCTTGAAAGAAGAGCAATCGTATCCATTTTGGCTGAGCCTGACCCTATTTTTTTTTTGTATGCATATGTATAGAAGTGTCTAGGACCTTTTTTTAATCCCCCCCCTTTTTTTCCATTTATGTATTTGGTACAGGGTCTCACTACGCAGCTTGGACTTGTGGTGATCCTCCTGTTTTCAGTCTCCCCAGTGCTGGGATTATAGGCATGCGCCACCACGCCTGGACTCAGTCCCAGCTCAGTGAGCCCAGGGGATGGGGCTGGCAAGTCCTGCAATCAGGGATCAAACCCTGGTCCCTGTTCTTGCCAAAGCAGGTGCTCAGTCTGCTGAGCTATCTTGTCAGCCCTTTATCCCCTTAACTGGCTTTAAGCAATGTATGTTGGTCTAGCTGAGGTGCTGGCAGTAGTCTTTAAAGACTGCGCACATGTTTCTCTGATAACCCCACCTGTTGCTCTTAAATACAAGCCAGGATGAGACAGGAGAAAGCCAATGTTCCATGCTGTCAGCTGGGATCCAGCCTTGAGGGTATGATTTCTTGGGGCTTGAAAGATCACACATCAGAGTTGAAGCACGACCCCAAAACATTAGATACTATCTCAATAGTATAATATAAAATACTTTTTTTGCATATGCTTCTTTCTATATATGGCAGAGGTGAATGCAGACCTCCTAGGTAGCCCAGCTCATGTCACATACTTCCAACCACTCTCAGTCACTCATCCTCAAGCCATTCCATGCCTCACAAATAATAAATAAAAACTTTTTTTAAAAAACTTCATTTAGGGGCTGGGGAGATAGTTCAGTTGAATAAGTGTTTGCCGGGCAAGTGCAAGGGCCTGAGTTCAACCCACAGTTCCCCACCACCAAAAAAAAAAAAAACAAAAACAAAAAAAAAACTGTATTTAGTACAGAGTCTACAGGGCCTCACTACACAGATCAGACTCATAGTGATCCTCCTGTTTTCAGCCTCTCAAGCTCTGGGATTACAGCCTTGCTCCACCATGCCAAATCTTAATTTGCTGTCTCAGTACACCCCAGGGGCAGGGCCAACTCGGCATGCAGGGGATCAAGCCCCAGTCCCTACATCTGCCTAAGCAGACACTTTAATCCGCTGAGCTATCTGGCTGGCCCTGGGTTTGGTTTTGAGTAGAGGCCTTTGTTCTGGATAGCCATCTTTGTGGTTGGCTTAGGCAGGACCCTTTGGCTCCCCATAATTATAAATATTCTTTGTTGTCTTTATTCTTGCCATGGGTTGCACTAGATGTTGTAGACTGAAATTAACTTTTTTTTTTTTTTTTGGAAATTAACTTGATGAGATTCCAATAACTTATTCTTGGGATTACAAATACAAACTTCTGAGACCAAGACAAGGACCAAGAAGGGCTCACGATATTTGGTGCTCAATGTGGCCAGGAGGCGAGACCTTCTCAACACACGGGCTCACTACAGCAGAGTTCTGTTTCCCAGGAATAGAAGAGATGAAATGAAATCAGTTCCAGACCCTGCTCGATCCCCTGAAGCCCAATTTATGAGGCTGTCCATATGGTAAAGATGGAAGAGAAATGAGGCAGATATGAGACAAGCTGCAGTAGAGAAGGTGGAAGAGTAGGTAATGGTCAGAACACTGGAATCCTTAGTTTATCACTCTGTTTGGATGTCCAGAGTATAATCCAAATTGCCCCCAGCACCATCAGTCTCCACCCACACAGCCAACATCTTAAGTCACTGATGAGTTAGATGTCCAATGATTCTGTTTTGTTCTCATTGACTTTGATATGTCCCATCTGGTCTTCTGTGCCTCCTTCTGACAGGCATAGCTCACATCACAGCCTGAGGCTGCCCCTGCTGGAATGCAGACACGTAAAACATCCTTACCTCTACTCCTTCACTGCCCTGTACACACCAGGCACTGCTCTGTCCTCTAACCACAACTCAAGTCATCACTGCCACATCTCTGTTCCTCAAGACCATGAAGGCTCACCCTACTGCAGCACCTCTGTATGAACTCTCTCCTCTGCCAGGACCCCCATGAGGCTGACCGGAGGCCCAGTTTGTCTTACATCTCACTTTTCACCCCAAAGGTACTTTCTTTCTACACCGTCTGTCCGAAGTGGCCCCTTCAGCTTGCTCCAGGAGCTCTGTAATGTGACACTTTCTTCCTTCAGGGTATTTATCACTGTGTGAAAGTATCTGATTTACTTGATTATTGTTTCTCCCTCATACTAGACCCAAAGACCCATGAGGACAGCCGGTTTGTTACTTTTTTTTTGGCGGGGGGAGGTGCAGAACCGGGGATTGAACTCAGGTCCTTGCACTTGCCAGAGAAGCATTTATTCCACTGAGCCATCTCCCTGGCCCCTAGTTTGTTACTTAAAAAATACTTTCAAAATATGATTCCATACAAAAAGCTGTATATTTTTTGTTTGTTTTGTTTTTATGTAATGCTGGGGGAGGAACCAATCTACACTGAATTACACTCCAGCCTAGCTATACATGTTTAACATAAATATCTTGATGACTAGGAGGATAATTATATACCTGATAGAGACCACTGTGAAGTGGCTCTGAGCAGAATTTAATATTAACCAATTGACTTTTCATGCTTACGTGTGAGTTTGCTTGAGGCCCAGGCCCTTGTCTGGAGAGGGGCAGCTGACTCACAGCAAATGAACCTCTATGAGTCACCAGTCCTGGCTGAGGCCTGTATTGCCTATAAAGTTGGGATGCTTCACAGGACAAGATAAGGCCACAGCTGAGGGCATTTGGCTCCAATCTCAATTAACTAAAAGGAGACTATAGCTGCAGACTTTTAACTCCTGTGGTGAAAGTCTTCCTGGAAATAACCAAATTCTATTAAACTAACATAACATCACTTGGAGAAGTCCTTAGAGGGCTTCCCAACTACTGCCCAGATTTCTGTATTTTCTTCAGTGTCCACCTCCTTTGAAAAACTAATAAATATGGGCTACCCAGAGAAGTTCTTTGTGTTAACCCAGAGAATCGCAGATTCTATAGGAGGGTTTGGTACCCCCTGGAACTCGTTTCTTTGTCTCATTTATTTAAGCCTTATCCATTCACTCATTTGGGAGAACCAGGGGATAATATTAACACGATATATACCCATGGAACTATCACCCCCATTAAGGTCATGAACATGTCTGCAACCTCTGCTGTTGTACTGTTGCCTCTTATCATTGTTGTTGTTACTTCTGCACTAAGAATACTTAACATATTAAGAACTACTGTCTGAGCAAAACTGAAGAATACAATACAATTGAGTACATCGAGAGCCATAGAGACAGCACCAGGGCAAGTGAGAGCTGGATGGGCACCAGGCAACTCTGCCCCTTGCTGAAGAAAACAAGTAAACATGGGCAAAAGAGATCCTAAGAAACTGAGGGGCAAAATGTCATGCTATGCATTCTTTGTGCAAACTTGCCGAGAGGAGCATGAGAAGAAGCACCCAGATGCTTCTGTCAACTTCTCCAAGATTTCTAAGAAGTGCTCAGAGAGGTGGAAGACCACAGCTGCTAAAGAGATAGGAAAATTTGAAGATATGGCAAAGGCAGACAAAGCTCATTATAAAAGAGGAATGAAAACTTATATTCCTCCTAAAGGAGAAATAAAAAAGAAGTTGAAGAACTCCAACGTGCCCAAGAGGCCTCCTTCGGCCTTCTTGTTCTGTTTTGAGCATCACCCCAAAACCAAAGAACTTCCTGGCCTCCCATTGGTGATGCACAAACAGCCTGGGAGAAGTATGGAATGACACTGCAGCAGGTAACAAACAGCCCTACTAGAAGGCTGCTAAGCTGAAGGAAAAGTATGAAAAGGACACTGCTGTCTACCGGGCTAAAGGAAAACCTGATGCAGTGAAAAAGGGAGTCATCAAGGCCAAGAAAAATCAAGAAAAAGAAGAGAAGGATAAGATGAAGAGGAGGGAAAGGAGGGGGAGGAAGAAGAAGAGGAGGAGAGGAGAGTGGTGGATAAGTTGTACAGTCTTTTATCTATAAAGCATTTAACCCCTTGTTCACAGCTCACTCCTTTTGAAGAGAAAAATTGAAATGTAAAGATTTGTTTACATTCAATTGTTTACATTTAGTTGAAAGATTGGGGTGATGCTCAAAAATTGAAAAATTTGTTTTTAAACTGTACAGTGTCTTTTTTGTATAGTTAACACACTACTGAGTATGTCTTTAGATAGCCCTGTCCTGGTGGCATTTTCAATAGCCACTAACCTTGCCTGGGGGTTGTAATTTGGCATTGAAATTTAAAGCAGGTTTTTATTGGTGCATAGCACAAATTAGTTACATAGGGGGACAGTAGTTTTTCATCTTAAGTTGTCTCTGATACAAAATAATTGCTGTTCTATTAACTAAATGCCACTGTGTAATTGGAAAAAAAAAGGTGCAGCTGTTTTGTTGACATTCTGAATGCTTCTAAATAAATACAATTTTATTAATAAAGAAAATAACATAATAGGGACCGGGGAGATGGCTCAGTGGAATAAGCACTTCTGTGGCAAATGCAAGGGCATGAGTTCAATCCTTGGTTCCACACACACACAAAAAAGAACATAATAGTTATGTTAGCTTTGGGCACTGTGCTGTATAGATCTCCAGAACTATCTTGTATAACTGAAAATCTAGCTACCGCCCTACACTTCTCCTCTCCTACTCTGACAAACCACCAATCTACTCTCTGCTTCTGTGAGTTTGATTATTACAGATTCTACAGGTAAGTAAAACCTAGATTCAGCCACCTCTGCAAAGCCCACTCTCCATGACTGCATGAGGCTTTGGGGCAACATCTAAATACAGCCATAAATACTTTCCTGTGACTAATTTCACTAATTGTAAATTAATTTGTTAGTATTCCTATCTTTTTCATCTTTTTTAGAAGAGCTTGAGAAGGACTGACACTAATTCGTTAAATGCTTAAAATTTATGTTAGTCCATCTACGCCTAAGCATTGCTTTGATGGGAAATGTTTTTTATTATTAGTTCAACATCTTTTCTCATAATGGCTTGTTTAGATTTTTTTAGTTCTCCATGATTCAGACTTGGTAGGTTTTCAACTAATTTACTCACTTCTTTTAGGCTACCCAATTTGTTGGCATAGAACTCTTCGTGCTAGTCTCATTCTTTGTATTTCTGTGACATATTTTGTATTTCCTTTTTTCTTTGAGTCTTTTCTTAGTCTATGTCTGAATTTAATCTCTTTAAAAACTCTTAGGGCCAGCCTGCTTAGACAGATGCAGGGACCTGGGTTTGATTCCTGGCCTGCCTTGCCAGCTCTACTCTGGTGGCATGCTGAGATGGCAGATTAAGACTGGGTATAGTGGCACACACCTGCAATCCCAGCGCTTGGGAGGCTGAAAAACGAGGATCAATATGAGTCTGATCTGTGTAGTAAGACACTATAGACCCAGTACCAAATACATTAAAAAAAAAAAAAAAACCTCAGTCTCACTGATATGTTGGATTATTTTTCTACCCTGTATTTTATTTATACAAGCTCTAATCTTTTTTACTGCTAGCTTGTGAGTAGCTTAATCTTTTTCTGTTTCCTGAAGCAAAAAGTTGCCAGTTTGAGCTTTTTTTTTTTTAATGTATGCATTTACTGCTATCCTAGTTCATCTTAAAACCACTATTACTAAAGATGGGTGTGGTGGCTCATTCCCATGATCCCATCACTTTGGAAGGCTGAGGCAGGAAGATTCCAAGTTTGAAGCCAACCAAATTTTCATAGTGAGAATTTGTCTCAACAACAAACTGCTATTATTTGTACCTATAAGCTTGAGTACACTGAGTTTACGTTTTCATTGGTCCTAAGAACTTTTTTTGGTTTTGGTATCTTTTATTCATTGGTTGTTCAGGAACATGTTACTTAAATTTTGCATTTATATTTGTTTTCCTCATATAGCTGATTTCTAGTTTCATCCTATTGCATTTGGAAAAAATACCTAAAATTATTTCAATCTTCAATCTATTGAGACTGTTTTGAGGCCCAACAGATGACCTATCCTTGATAGTGTTGCACCTGTGCTTAAGAATGTGTATTGCACTGCCACTGGATGAAATGTTCAGGGTGTGCTGGGTCCATCTGGTCTACCATGTTGTTTAAATCTGTTCTCTACTGAGAAATTCTGCCTAGAGGATTTATTCATTGTTGTGAGGCACCAAACTTCCCAAGTTTTTCTGTATCACTGCCTATTTCCTCCAATTATTAATATTTGCTTTCTATGTTTAGAAGTGATGTTGTATTTTACACACACATACACATTTCATATATCTTGACGAATGACATCTTTATAACTGTAAAAGTATCCCCTTCATCTCTTGTGAATTATTGACTCAAAGTCTGTGTAGTGGATTGTTAAGTGGTGGTCAACTTGTTATACCCAGCTGAACTGAACTAGCATGATACTGAGTGGGGGAGGCCCAACTGAGAGTTGTTACCAGCAGCATAAGAAGCAGAACTGGAGAAGCTATCAAGAGGCTGTTGTAGAAGCTGTTGGGGCTGGTGGAAGGTGCTTGTTCTCTTGGACTATTCTTCTGCAGGACCTTGAAATGCTGTCTTTCTTTCCTCATGAACTTGACTGTTCTTGTTAGAGGAGCTCAGGACCTATAAGTTTGAGTACACTGTGGCTGAGAATGGCTACTGTTCATTTTGGGAGGGCGCTGGTCCTCATCTTAAGCATCATGGCCTGGCTCCAGAGGGGAAGATGGTACAGAGCTCAGCCTCCTGGAGAAGCTTGTCACATCAGCTTTCCTGATGGGAACTCAGCTTACTCATCACTGGAAGGGTTTGGGACCTCACTGTTGCTGAAAATGGCTGTGGTACTTTGGGTGGGAGCTCTGATGCTTGCCTCAAGCATTGCTTCCTAGTTCCAGTTGAGATTGCTCAGCCTGCTAGAACAAATCCTTCATCACACTGGAACAGACTTTCTAGCTTCCACCACTGACCCTTTGGGCCTTTGCAGCACAGATCCATGAAGTGGGCCTGCATGAGACATTGTTGTGGATTCTAGGCCTCCAGCTGGACTTGTGGGAGGCATTGTTATGCACTCTATGTTTTCATCCAGACTCTGCAGGATATTAGGATCCAGGGCCCCAGCTGGATTCTTTGATCTTTAGGGTATGAACAGATTTCCTGCACTCATTGTACATGATTGTTTGGGTGATTCATTATAAAATCTTATAAAATGTATCCTGCATTATATTGTTCTCCTTGGAAACACCCCAAATCACCATAGTTTGTTTCATCTAACATAACCACTCTCTCTTCTGGTTCCTTTTGGACAGAATATCTTTTGCCATGCCTTCCCTTTGTGCCCTTAAAGTTTCTCATGTATCATATAAATGGATCTTTTTAAGACCCATTCAGCAACTGTGTCTTTTGATTGAAGAATGTAATCCATTTATATTTAAACTTCTTGCCCTAGTCATCCTTTGTGATGTTATGTTTTTTCTAGTGGTATCCTTTTGATTCCTTTCTATTTATGTATCTATAGGGGTTTTTTGTTATAATAATTCTTACACAAAGCACGCTGTAGTCTGTTATTGTTTGTCTAGTGGTCCCCCTAAAGCCTCATACAGTCACTGAGGCAAGCTTCTAGAGTTTGTGATTAATTCATGATCCAATGCTGGAATTATGTGTATGCTACACCTGCCCTGGGGGGGGGGGAGCGATAATCTGCATACAAATATAAGGGAGAGAGGCTTGCCAACAGCTGTGGAAGCTGCTCTCCCCACCATGCACTTTGCTGTATTCTGCCACAATGAACAGCTGCCCTCTGCTATGTGCTGTTCTGCCTTGGCACCAGCTGAATAAGGACTGAAACCTTCACCATAACCTAAACAAACCTTTCCTTCCTTAATTTGACATAAGGATTTTTTTTTCTCTGAATGCCTTCAGGGCAGGTTTGGCTGGCTTGAGTTGTGGGGATTGAACCACAGCAACCTGAGCCTGAGTGCTTTGTTGAAGCAGCCACTTAAAGAACTGAGCTAAGGGGCAGGCCCCCTACCTTTCTTAATTTGGGGTGCTGGGTATTTTGTTTTAGCAACAAGAGAAAAATAACTGAGACAGAATTCAGTACTAGGAAAATGGGATCATTGCTGTAAGTACATACTTGACCATGTGGATTACAAGCCTTTGGGAATGGCTTATGGGAAGAGATAGGGTTTGGAGATATCACCTATAAGGAAAGTGCTGGAACAGCCTCAGCTGTTCTGTATGGTTGATTCTGGTCAGAGCTCAGAAGATCAGAGGCTGATATAAATTCTGCCTATAAAGACCAGGCTGGGGAGGTTTTGTCTGCATTGGTTGTTGGACTCCAGAAGACATGCGTTATGGCTTGGCATAGTTTGTCTGCATTTTGCTTGTGTCCAGAGACTTTGCCTGACACTGACATAAAGCATAGTGGACTGATTGATCTTGCAAAGGAAATTTCAAGGCAGTCAAATGTTAAGGCAGTGGTATGGCTATTGTTGGGGGGCTTTTAGTCAGATTTGTGTGGAGACTCAAAAGCAAAGAACCCAGCAGGATGATTTAAAATGTTGTGAGTTTGGCCAGAAAGGAAGTGCCAGTAAAGCTGTAGGTTGCAAAGATAGAGCTAAGAAGATTTCCATGGTTGAGAAGGAACAGAAGAAGAGAAAAGATGGCCTGAAGGCATCACAAGAAGCAGCAAGTCTCCAACCTTTGCAGCCTCAAAACTGCAAAGGTGGAAGACTTTGGTTTGAGGAAGAAGCCACAAACCACTCTGTTCCAGAATGTGGCATAGAGAATTTGTTCCTCACAGTCAGTGTCACAGTGCTCAGCAATCCAGGCACCTGATTCCTACAGCCAAAGAGAAGAAAGCCTGACAACTGCTCCAGCTGGCAGCAGACGTTGGCATCATCCATGTGGCACTCGTTTCAGGTACATGCAGAATACAAGAGTTCTGAGGTTAAGAAAGCTTCCACATAGATTTCAGAAGGTCTGGGAGGCCAGGCAGTGTGTCCCTGACAGGGCAATGTGTGAGGCAGAGAGCAAGAAGCCTAATGTGCAGTGGAAACCCCAGGTTGAAAAAGGCAGGAGTGTGGACTGAGGAAAGCTGCAAGGAGGGAGCAAAGGCAGTCCTGGAGAGATGTCATGGGAGCTATAATCAGAAGTGCCACAGAGGGAGAGCTGTATGGAGCTCAGATTGCTTCAGAAGTTGCATTTGGGAAGTATAGGACTTAAATGTTTGCTTTTCTGGATTTTGGACTTGCTTTGGTCCCAATGCTTTGTAACCCCTTGTTTGTATTTTTTTGAATGGTAATATTTTTCTTGTGCCATTGAATGTTGGAAGTGTTTAACTTTTCATCTGTACAGAGGCTCACAGCTAAGAGTTCACCTTAGATCTTGGAGGAAACTTGGGACTTGGACATTTCAGCAATGCTAGAACTATAGGACTTTGTCAACTCTTACAGATGGACTACAATGCCCTT
>NDGN011449174.1:0-11518 GCA_002564285.1 Tympanoctomys barrerae
CACACACACACACACACACACACTTCGCACAAAGTTTGGGATGTTTCTTGGAGACTTACTGACAATTTTCCTCCATTAGATCAAAACCCCAAATGATAGGTTGAGTCCTCAAAGGTTGATTCCTTAATTTATGCCACTTAATTTTTCTAGATCTGATTAGAAGTCACAAAATTTCATCATAGATCAGCATTATAGGAAAATCTAAAATGTAATATCTGGCATGAAAGAAATCTGTTTCTTGTCTTCCTCAGGTTAGATAGAAAATCTAGAGAAGATGGCTGACTGGGGTCTTACTGTGACTGACAAGCACACAGGGGCAGGCCCTGGTCAGGGTGGGAGGGTGCACTTGCCTATAGACTGCACACACTCATGACGGAAAGTCCTGGAAGTTAGAAAGAATTTTCTTCTTAAATTGCAGGATGGGATAGAAAACATCAAAAATTCATCTTCTGTCTATGCAGCACCTGTTCTGGTTCATGAAATCCCCACCCATTTTGTCAAGTCATAGACTGGATCTCTTGAGAGCTAGCTGACAATGATGTCCAGATGCAAGTCCACCACGGAATCCCTCACTCAGTCCACTATGGAACCAACCTTTTTATTAATTGCATAGTTTTTAGGAAATGAAATACAAATAAGAATGCAATGGCAAGGACTCCAAGGGTAGTTAGCATGACTGCCCCATCCCACTGGAAAGTTAATGTGTTTGTTTGTTTGTTTGTTTGTTTGGTACAGAGTTTCACTATGCAGCTCAGACTTGCAGTGATCCTCCTGTCTCAGACTCCCCAGCGCTGGAATTACAGGCATGCGCCACCATACCATGTTCCGGGGCCAGCACACTATGCAGTATCGAGTATCAAACCCTGGTCATTGTGCTTGCCAGGCAGGCACTTACACCTCTGAGCTATCTTCCCAGGCCAGTGTTTTCAACACAGGTAAAAATTGACTGGATTTGAGACTCTACAGTTAAACAAACCGATGACTCACTGGAAAAAATTCTACTACCTCATAATTTGCCCTGTCATTATGTATAGTTTTGTCTCATTTCTCTTCTACATATGAATCAATCTAGATGCATACATATATTTGTGAGACAATAAACCTAGGAATATTTGTATTTTCATAATATTTTTGTTTTCATGATTGCAATTTGCAAATATCTTTCTTGATTATACCTGTCAAGTAATTTACATGCAAATAGAAGTTACATTATATAGTCAAATCTATTTCTCTCCTAAAATGATATGCTAGTTTATTCCCAACCATCTCTTTCAGAAACAAATCAGTTCTTAGTTTATTAGCCAGTCGTTACTGACGCGAACACAACTTCTGTAAAAATTGTCTGTTAGACCAGTAATATGTCTTTATTTAATTATCAGTAACAATATTTAGTGAAACACTATCCACTAGTGACTTTTTTCTTGAAGCACCTCTCAGATGTTTATTTTTTAAATACTAATTTTTCTACAGAAAAAGTCACATGTTAGACCATACCACATGTTGTTTGTTAAGATGTTAAAACTATCAAGGTTGGCTTCACTTTGGTAATAATTTTAATTTAAAATGAGTTCTGGGAGCTGGGGATGTAGCTCAGTGGCATAAGCACCTGTGGGGCAAGTGTGAGGTCCCAAGTTCCATCCTCAGTACCATGAATAAATAAATAAATAAATAAATAAATAAATAAATAAAATCTCATACTCTTTTTCCATGTCTCCTAAAGATTTCATTAAAAGAAAACTTGACTTCTAAAGCTTAGGAATGAAAACACGCAAAGACCTGATGTCAGGTGGATTTTCCCTTCAATTAATATTTTCACTGAATCTCATCCACTTCTACCACCACAAATTTTTTCAAAAATGGGGAGCCCCTCAAACATACCGACTATATAATGTTAATACCAACTCAGGGGCCACACCATATCTTATAGAATAAACAGAGAACAGCTGGCACTCAGTATTAATTTTTTTATTGAGCCAAAGAGCTATGAAAAAAGACCAGAAAGTAGGTGGGTTGACCTGAAACCAATCCAATATACTTCACAGAGAAGTCTTCTCTGAGTATCAGTCAGTCGATAATAGTTAAACAACTTCAAAACATCTAAACCTCCTTAAATACAAAGATCCTAGAAGAAAGAGCTCTAGCAATACAGGAAATGCCTCCTGTATCTTAAATATAAGGAGTAAAGAATAGAATAGTATTTTATGGAACAAAATAAAGAGAGGGTAAGGTTTTATTTATTTATTTTTAAATTGCCCTTTTCCTATCCTTTTTCTATAATGTTCTGGTTGGCATTACCCATAGATAGACTTGGAAAAATGTTGTCACTGCAGGGGGAAGGAAAACAAAACTTTTGCCACCTGTAAGCCATTAGGCTTGGAATGAAAGTCAAGCCTGAGAGCGGGCAGCGACTCTACATTTAATTTTAAATGAGGGTGGGGGAGCCAGAGGCAGAGAGCGCTTCTACGTGTCCAAGACCCGAAAGAGAACATTTGGGACTCCCCGCACTTCATCCACACTACTGCATCACTGGAGCCCACACCTGCCGAATGAGCTGTCTTTGTCAGGTGCTTTCTTGGAGAATAAATGAACTTTGCACAAGTGAAGCTTCAGGATCTGGAAGCGTATTACCCTAGCAAAATTAATATTTAATCCACGAAAGCATAATTGTATCACTCTTTCCAGGATGAGAATATTCTTCTATTTAGAAAAGTATACCAATTCGCCATCTGTAATTATTCGAGCTAAAACTTCAGAATCAAAAATTTCCACCCTTCTCCAGCAGATTGATATGGTAGGGGGAGGTAGAGTCTAATGGCAAGATTTTGATAGCTTCTGGAATGCTAAGCTTCTGTGTGTGGTAATTGCCCTTTCATCAAATAAAATTGCTAGTGACTTGGAAAACAGTAAAAAGACTATTGTATAAAACATGCATATAGAAATTAAAACAAGTCAGAGCAAAGAGCAATTTTATAGCTTCTCGCATGTCAAGCACTTCAAAAATTGCATTTGCACTTTAATTCTACCTTAGTTGCACTTAGAAATTATGAAATCAGCTTCCAACTGTCCTTATTATCTACCATGAGGTCTCAGAGGTGTCCCAATGAAATGAATTACAAAGACTGCTAAGTGCATTGCAGGAAATTGATCCAAATTAAATGCCTCCATTAAGCAGTGACCAGTGTATTCATTGTATCTCTATTAATTTGTTAAAGAAGACTTTAGAAATACTTACAATCATTCTGGGGGTTTTGCTTTATTTATGCACAAATACTTCTAAGATTTTCATTCATGTTGATCAGACAAAACACACTCAGAAGAGCTAATGTCTTATTTCAAACTAAAATATTCATTGAAAGTGTAGTGTTTTAGTAGAGGTGATACTTACAATAACATATTTCTTCCTCTTACTGCTAACATCTGTGTCCAAGCCAATACTATGACCTTCATATTTTCCTCCTTTATCTCTTACAGAAATACTCTCCAACAGTTATCTTCGTATTGCTGGCATTTTCTTCATCTACACTGCCTCATTCCCCATCAAATATAAATAACAAACAGTTTCTCTCTTTAAACAAAAAGAATTGAAAACAGGTATTCAAACAAAAAGTTGTGTACATGTTTTCATAACAATACTAGGTACAGTGGCTCAGGTGTGGAAATAACCCAAGTAAGTAATAGGTTTAAAAATGCAGTCTACCCATAGGATGCACTGTGATTCATCACTTAAAATGAATGAAGAGGCACATGCTACTGCTGGATAAGCCTTTAAAATATTATGTTAATGAAAAGAAGCCACACATCAAATTTATGGCTCCAGTTCTATAATATATCCGGCATAGGGACATTCATAGGGACATTCACAGAGCCAGAAACCAGATTAGAGGCTGCAAGAGCCAGAAGGGGTAAGAGAGGGAGCAAACAGAGTAGTCATTGATTTAATCATCAGCTGTGACCTACCCTAAGAACCTCCACTGCATCTCTAGCCAGCTGGAGAATAAACCCTTCCCAAGCAAGAGCTATGCTTCTCTTATTCATACATTTATAGCCCTGACTCTAGAATAGTTTCTAGGTAATGGGTACTTGGCCAATGTTTAGCAGAACAATCAAAGTTTAACTGAATGTTCCTTTCTAGTTTTTTGAGTGGTTTTTGACACCATTTAGCATTTTCTTCCTTCTTAACTCCATGACATCACTCATTCTGAGTTCTACTTCACCAAAAAATGATTCCACAAAATCCCATCTTCTCTGTGTGCTTGTCTCATTTTATTCCATGTGCCTACTCAAAGCACTCTTTTATTTTCTCAAGTTCGTCTACTGATCAACCTCAAATCCACCGAAATTATCTGCTTCCTTAATAAATGTTACTCATTTTTCATGCTCAGTTCAATTGTAGCTTTCTCAGAAAAGTCAATTCTGAGGCTCCCTGATTGGCCTTACAAAATCAGATGCCCCTTTGTTTTACTTTTTGTTAACACATGCTCACCCTCTTGTGGAATAAGACAATGAACAGTATTTGGTTACTTGCCTTTCTCTCCAGCAAAGCGTTATGGGCTTGACACTGGATAGTGCCTCATATGCAATGAAAATTCAGTTAAATGATGTATCTTTAGCTCCAACCATTCTTTTCAAAACTTCCCCACACTTGGTTATTTCAGGTCCCTGAAATGTCTTTCAGATACTGCAAACTTGGATAGGAAATCACCATTCTTACTCATATCTCTATCAAACTCCCCAAATTTCTATCACAAAAACAACCTCACATAACCTTTAACTAAAGTGATACATGTCACGATGACAATGTCTTCTCCTTTTGGCCTAATACTCAAACTCTAGGTTCCATTTCATCAGTTTTTCCAGTTCATTCTCTGCCCTCAAGCATTTTGTGTTAAATGATTTCTGATTGTCATCCACTATGTTTCCCTTGAATAGCCAAGAGCTCTTGAAATCTGTCTTCTTTGCCCTACCACTCAGTCTCTTTATGTTCACCAGAGTAATCTCTTTAAGCAGATCACATAGTCCTGCCAAAATATCTTCAAAGCCCTCATCACCTAGAATATGAAGTAAAAATACTTTCATGTAGCATAAAACATGCTTGAAAGCTTAGTTATTATTAACCCTTTTGCGTGTATCTTCATCCATTCCAATCATAATATTTTTACCAGAAACCAATATTTAACTGCTATTCATTTATAAAACCCAAAGACTTATGTATATCTTTAGGCATGCTTATATTCTTATAAGACTTATCTCATTTTTCAAAGTCCAATACAAAGATCTTTTCCCCTTCAGTGCACTCTGCAGCATTTTCAGAATGAGTTTCTTTGTTTCTGTTCAATAATAGAGTTCCATCCCTGTGCATTCCAATTATCACTTTTACTGATCACATTACAATTATTTGTTTCAAAGCCTTTCTCCCCACCCCCCTCTGAAGCCAGCTTATTTTGTTCAAGTCTTCTTGGCTTCCTTGCAGTTCTGGATATAGACTATACACTCAATGAATGTTTGATGAATGAATGTGTGTGTGTGTATACATGCTTGTATTTATTTACATATATACATATATATAATACATTGAATATGAAAGTAAATTTGATTATATTTGACTTAAAGTATATTTGTAATTTAATACATCTGTGAATTTCCAAGTAAACGTTACACATTCTGAAGTAGTTATTAAAGAATTCACACTATGGACAGATGGTAAAGAATAACTGAGAATCATGAAGGATACATATGCGCTCACACATTCTCCTTCATGCTCTCTGCCTCACTTATGCCTTCCTGGCCCCACCAAGCCTGTCACTTCTCATCTTCTCACCCTGCCAATTCCCATGATCAGAGAAGGCAAACTGAAAAGGGTGACATTGGAGAGGGTAATGGGTACAGAAGGGCCATGGAGACTTGGAGGCCTGGAGAATGCTATTCTATATAATAAAAAGCAAGTACTAAAAAAAGCACCCCATTAGCCAATCCTGACAGCTAATGAGTTTTTCAGCCTCTATACATCATGGCAGATCATAGATCGAGCTGTGCCACACATTCACAGCAAAAATCAGCAAGTGCTTCAGGTTTTGCACCTTATAAGTACCTGTTACAATATATAAACACATTACTGTTCTTCCATGTATCATCTTTAGAAAGAGTGGTAGTCTTTGGGTGTTACTACCTGTGATATTTTGTTGTTTATAAGATATTTTGTTGTTTATTTCCATCAGAATGGAAATAAAGTGATATGCCTTGATAATGTGTCATATCACCAAAAATATCTGAATTCAAAGACGATCTTTTTTAAAAATTAGATACCACAATAACTGTTATAGTTGATAAAAGCATCCAAAAATGTTTCTGATCTAGGGGCATAAGATTTGTGATGACATAAAATACACCAGAAAAATAAAGCTCATTATTAGAGAAACTTAGCCAATTGTCTATAATTGATATCAAACGATCTTAAAACACCTAGATTTGCAAATCCAGTGGTTGTTAGGGAAGATGAAAACCAAGCTAAAATAATCAAGCTATCAAATGCTTATGAAAATATTTAATCAAAAGCTTCGTGTGTGGGCAATGAGTTATATCCATAAAGGAAAAGCCCATATGCTCAATACCTTACATCCAAAGTAAAAGTATAGATAGATATCTAAACAAATGTCTTGAGAAGCAGTTCACAAAAGCAAGGCATAATTACTTGAATTGTTAAGTTTTCGATTCATACTAATTACTGTCAACATTTCATTTGTTTTCATGTTTAATAATTGTGTCAACATCTACAGCAACAGGACAGTCACAGAAATCACGGTACCGTGCTCTCCTAATTTGGATGTTTCCCTGGGGTGGCTAAGACCTACCCTGTAAGCCACCTGTGGATAGGACCATAGATCAAAGTGGCATAACTACTAGATAAGTTCTACAAATGAGGCTATTGAAACAAATAATAAAAGCAATAAAACTAGATTTATTTCTGAGCAGAGAGAATGGAAAGATAGAATGAAAAGGAGGAAGGAGATGTTGTGAAAATGAATTTCAGATAAACCTATTACAGGCAGGGGCACTTGCTCACACTGTGATCCTTCCCCAAACCTGTATGTCCTTAACTTCTATTACTGTGAACACTCCAGTACTTTCAAATACAATCACACTATTTTTTTGAGATTAATATATAAAAGAATAAAACATTGCTCCTGGGCTAGGATCCCGTATGCTAAGTTTCAGCCTGGAGCACTTTTTTATAGCTGAGTTATAAACCTTTGAAAATGGATGTTTAGAATGGAAATGTTAAGAGACCCCTAACTATAGTGGCACAAATAGTACTGGCATCATTCATCTAGAAAAGGTATACAGGCAGCTGTAATATTAAAGTTTACACTTCAGATAAAGGAGGCTGAGAATGGCCAGGTTGTATTCTACCATAGTCTTAATCGCCCTTGAGAAAAAGTTATGGTCATGGAGGGGTAGAAAAACTGTCAAGAAAGAGGACGGGAAGGAGAGTCAACAGTTTGTCACTTGAATTTGTTCTTAACGTGCCACAGCAACTGCTTTGGATGAAATGAACTAACTGAAACTGACAGCAGCAAATAATGACTGGAATCATTAAATTGTAGTGAATCTCTATGGCTCTCACATAGTGCAATGATATTTACTTTATTCTCTCAGTAAAGTTGTATTTCCCTATGAAAAATGATTTTTATCCAGAATGCATTCATTCATACACCTATGGAACAGGAAATCTGGGAAAAAAAATAATTAAATTGCAGAGTTAGAGTAGCTGAAATTGAAATGGTAGAGTACTTGGAATCTAGTATATTGTATGCGTATCTCTGGCTTCCTTTCAGTTGTGCGTTTTTCATGTTCTAAAAGGTAAATGTTCCTCAGTAAGTTTTGCCTTTTTTGTGTTGTGTCTTTTGACATTTGGGATTTATTTTTTGATATAAACTCCTGCTTCTCAGTACCTTTTATTTCCAGTATAACCTATCCCCTCTCTAGAGTTT
Source organism: Tympanoctomys barrerae (assembly GCA_002564285.1). NCBI lineage: Eukaryota > Metazoa > Chordata > Mammalia > Rodentia > Octodontidae > Tympanoctomys > Tympanoctomys barrerae. Next base: position 7,989 of record NDGN011449174.1, read on the forward strand.
CCATAGAGCCTCAGAAAGGACAGTTCTTCACTGGCATGTGCATTTTTCTGGGTGGATAACATAATGTAGTGCCCTACAAGGTAAGCCTATACACAATATCTGGGAACACGATTACTCAGTAAACTTCATGAAAAAGTAGTGATGTGGCACCAATTAGCAATCAGCCCTCAGATACCTGCATGTCATTCACTTCTCTACAAAGGGAAAAGGGATGGAGAGGAACAAGGAAGAAAATTCAGCTACCTGTCATGAGTTGATTATTTTAGATAAAATAAATAGATAACATAAAAGGTTATCAAATAATTTCTAAAGTAGCTGGACACCCACACTGAAGAGAAGGCTCATAATGTACAGCAGTTCTTGTTGACATGATAACAAGTTAATAGACCAGGTAGACCCTCTGGGTACATTCTGTGCAGAAATCTGCCTCAATGACAGAAACTGAAATTTGTGAAGTCTTGTAAAATAAGATATAGAAACTCTAAATTATATGCTTCCAGCTGGTTATTCCAGCAGATTTTATAATATGTTTCCACAAGTTAGAAGGCATGTTATTAATCAAGTTCTTCATATATTGGGTATTAATTCTTAGCATAATGAAGACAGAAAAATCCACAAATCCTTTATATGTAAATATCACATATATACATAATACATTAGCATTAACAATACTGACTTTTCAAATATTAGAAATATATGTTTTAAACAATTGTATGGTGCATAAATAAAGCAACATGTATGGATTTTTTGACTCTTCATTGTTATACTACAAAGCTATAAAAATTCAATATAATGTAATTGATGTCTTACTTAACATATTGAGTTAATATATATTTAAAATAGTGACTTGACTATGATTCAGACTTCTGAACTTCCTGGAGTGAGGACGTATTATTCACGTTGGCTGCTCTTTTTGCAGTCTTGCTGCATGATTCATTACTGTCTCCTTTAACAGACAGACAATGAACTCAGATTGAGAGATTTAAAAAAATAAAAAATAAAAAAAATCACCCGGCTGTTCACCTCTGAAATACACTTCTGTGTCATTTCTAGGATTCCATATTTATCTTCTCCAGGTGTCTCAAACAGTTAATAACAAACAAAAGGTGCATTTTAAAGAATTATTTTGATTCTTTAATAATTGAAAATGTGGATTTTAGGAATGCAAAAATATATATGGCTAAAAAGATTCTTCTTGGGTCGCATAACCATTCGATGGATCTATTTGTGGCTCTTAATATTTTATAATGTTGCTGCAGGAACTCATTTCTAATCAGGATATGTGTCATTTGCCCTTGAGCAGGTCTATAGAGTCTGAGAATAGTGCCAGGCACATTCGGTGGGTCATGTACGATGGCCACCTTGTGACTAGCTGGTATAAATAAGGGCTCTGGGGTCAAACCTGTCTGTTCTTTGAAGAGGTTGGGAGGCTTCACCCTGAAAGCAACACCAGCCCTTAGCCTGGAAACTAGGTCCCCAAGGAAACCCTGGGCGAGCACTTTCAAATAGCTAAGAGTGAGAGGGAAGGCACAGCAAATGTCAACTTACATAAACCCATAAGAGAAGAGATGAGAAAATAGTGTCCTTTGCACAAGGGCAGAAATAGAACTTTCTTAGAAAAAAATGTAAAAAAGTGGGAAAGCCTACTAAATAAACCCAGGTGTTGGCTGGAATTCTAGGTGAGGAAGAGCTCGTATGAAATAACCTAACAGAAAGAGAAAGGACATCTGCACTTGGCTTTGTCTACTACCCACAGGGATATTTTGCACAAGCTACAGACTTTTTATATGATGAGGTCAAGAGGAATCATCTTTCTTATTTAAAAAGGTGCACTTTGTAAGTAGATTTATCATAAAAAAAACTTCCTGTAATGTCCCTGATGCTTGTGGGGAAATATGCACCAAGGAAGACGCATACTTTAAAAAAAAAATGGTACTGGGAATTGAACTCACAACTTCATATTTGCCAGGCAGGCACTGTACCACTGAGCTATATACCCAGCCTAAAAATGCATAATTCTATAGCAAAAGGATTATGAAATATAGATAACTTTCAAAGGTTAACCTTTCAATGCCTGCCCTGGCCAGTTCTCTCTTGAAATTTTAAGGCCCAGGACATGATCTCCAGGGTCCTCTGCAGAATCAGTCTTCATTTCAATTTCGTTGAGCTCTCAAATCATTGCCCCCATTGTCTCTCCCATTAACGATCATTCTTGTGTCTTATTCATGTTTTATACATAAGCCTTCCTATTCCTTTTCCCAGAATCCAGGAACCAAAGATTATTAGACCAATTGCACACCCAAGGGATGGACAAGATCACTGAGCTCTTGCTCACAACATTTTGTGTCACAGTCCTCAAACATCACATACTAGAAGCCCTATTTTAATGTGAGAAAGTTTGGATTCTCTCTGAATGGTTCATCCCACATTGCTTTCCTGAGAAACAGATAAAGTACTATATATGCTTGTATGTAAATAAATATCTATTATAAATTCAGTAATGGTTTGTTCTCTATTTCAAGTCTAGTGGTAATCATAATGGCATGTATACACAAATAAATAGTAATATGATTTCTTAAGAGCAAGATTTTAGTATATATGGGTTTGGGCTATTTGGAATAACTGTACTGAACATCAGTACTTACCAGGACATAACTTCTGTGTAGAGAGATGTTACACCAACATTGACACCTGCTTGCATTAGCTCAGTGCAAGGGTAAAAAGATTTGACTCAAATCATTGTCCCCATCTAATAAACCACCAAGCTCATACCAAGCAGCTGGACATCGGTGCTAGCTGGCGGGCTGAGAATGTCACCACTCTCATGAGTAATCTCTTCCCTGCCATCTCAGTAGCCCATTCACACCTTGGTTTTGGTGCCTTGCCCGATTACACTGAACTTTCTTTGCAGATAGCAAAATTGACTTGATGTGGGGCCATATTCCTCCTGGTTCTCTTATGGGAGAAAATGAAAGGGTCATAATAGAGTCGTGCAATATTGAAATGATCATACAGCATATCAGGTTCACGTAGAGCATCCCCTTTTTCCTCTTCTTGTACGTCAGTATTTCACCATCTAAGCAAGTATAGTCAGAACACTTGCACATGGGAATACTGCTCAGAACTAGGCCATCCTGACTACAAAGCATCACATAAATCTTAAATATTTTATAGTCCTCCATCCTAGAAATTATACCCATTCTTGGAAAGATTCCACCACATTGAATGTGATGGTGTTAAAAACCCAGTTTCCATGTTCTGAAAACCCAGACACCTGGGGCTGGGGAGATGGCTCAGGGGCATAAGTGCTTCCCTGACAAGTGTAAGGGCTTGAGTTCAATCCCTGGTTCCGAAAAAAAAAAAAACCGGACACCTCCCTGCAGCGAGCCAGAGGATTTCCACTTGCTTTAAAGGGCTCAACATGTGAAAAAGAATCTACATGATCACCCACCCCAGGGCTTGACAGCTTTATTTATTTATTTATTTATTTATTTATTTATTTATTTATTTATTTTGGTGGGACCAGGGAT
>NDGN011449187.1:0-18613 GCA_002564285.1 Tympanoctomys barrerae
GATTGAACTCAGGTCCTTACGCTTGCCAGGGAAGCACTTATTCCACTGAGCCATCTCCCCAGCACCTATCCTGAAAGTCTTAACAATGTTGTCTCTGAACTTGTATTTTGTAAGTAAAGTCTGGCGGTCCTGGAAACAAACCCACAAGCAGCCCCACTATATGTGCTGCATGCCCTCCTGAGGTCCTCAGAGCTCGAGAGCACTGAATCTAATGGACCCTCCAAGTGAGGATCCGGTGACTGTGCCACACACAGAGTGAGGTCTTACGGGGGCAGGGGTCACCCTTCCCCTGCAACCAAAAATGGCCCAATGGCAGGAAGCAGGCAGTGGCCTGCAGTCTGATTTTGTTAGTTCCCTGTCTGAGCAAGGATGACATAAAAGAACAGAGCAGGAGAGGGCAGCCCACAGCCGCCTTTCCTTCCCTTCCCTGCTCACAGGACATCAGTGGAGGCGCTCAGGGGAATGCAGACTTGTGAAGAAGCACAAAGGAAACAGCAGAGAGCTGGGGGTGTTGCTCAGTGCCCGCTGCACTGGAGGCCCTGGGTTCCACCCACAGCACTGTGAAAACAGACAAACAAACAAACAAAATGGGTGAGTTCCTTTTGTGTACCATTTTGGAGGTAACCAAACCCATCTGCTCTGTTTGCATTTTGAGCTGGCACTCAGTAACCCAAAGATGAATAGCAAAATGCATGCTGATCAATTTTTCTTTCTATTTCATTTCATTTCCTTTTAATTTTTGCAGTGCTGGGGATTGACCACTGGTCAGTTCATCCCCCTGTGAGATGACAAATCTGGGTGAGCTGTGGCTTGGCAAGGAGACATTTCAAGACTTGAATTGGGACTGGGTTGGAGTCATCTTCCCGAGACTCTGTCCTTTCCCAGGAACTGGAAGAGAGAGTGGGAATGGGAGGGTCTTGCCTCTTCAGGCCTCTACTGTTGAGCACACGACCTGTCCATGTGGGTCGTGGGAAAGGAAGGAAGCCCCCGTGGTGCTGGAGCTGGGCTCGGGGGCATGACATGGAGGGGGTGGTGGCAGCCCTGTGCACTTTGTAAGTCTCTGCCCGCCTAGAAGGCAGGAAGTAGCTCCTTCCTCCTGGCTGTACCCCCTAACCGAGCTGGCAGTGTCCAGGGTGGGAGGCCTCATGGCTCTGAGTAGAGAGCAGGCTGGTGCTTGGGCCAGGCCATCCCAGGGCATCCTTGAGGATGGGGGCAGAAGCTGTCCATGCTGTGTCTGCAGCCTTTTGCCACAGCCTCTTTCTGGTCCCCAAGGCCTTAGCTGTCCTCACAGCTCTCTGTTTTTGTTGGGGTAGCAGATTCTATAGCATCTTGGTGCCCCAAGCATGTGTCAGGGCATGAGAATCATATAGGAGTCTGAGTGTGAAACAGAGCCTGGCCCAGGTTGGCTTCCAGACTTGATCTCTTTCTCTCCCTGCACAGGCCCTGCCTCCAATAAGGCCGCCTCCCCTGGGCCCCCTCAGCCCTGTCCCCAGGCAGACTCTATCTTGGAGCCCTCCTGTGCTCCTGCCTCCATCACTTCTCAGCTGTCAGGGGCTCTAATTACCAGGCTCCATCTGCCTGGGCCTCTGCACAGCTGGGGAGGCCCTCCAGCCCTGTGCCCGGGCATGCTGCATTCCTGCCTGTCTCCCCAGGGCCACTGTCCTGCCGGCTGCGGGTAGCGGAGAGAAGGGAGCCCAGGGGGATGCAGCTGCCGGATGGGACCTGGAAGCAGCCCAACTGTGCCCCCGGACTCCCAGCTGTGCCTTGCTGATCTCGCACCCTTTCCTCTGTAGCCCTGTGCCCCAGCCTAACACAGGAAAGACAGTGACTTCCAGCTGGCCTGGCCTGGTGCTCTTGGGGAGCTCTGAGAGACCTGACAGCCAGAGGCTTCTACATGGGAAGCCAAGCTTCCCCATGTAAGGGGAGTCCTTCTTTCCTGGAGTCACGGGCCTTGGGGTCTCTAGGTGAACCCCATCTGGAGAGCCCCTTTTTGGGGAGACAGATGATACTTCTGCTCCTTAAGCTGCGGCTGGCAGTAATGGAGCCCCGAGAACCAGCTGCAGTCTGGTCAGCTTCAGCTTCTGGGATGATAGTCGGGAGACAGGTGGGGAGCTCTCCACCTCCTGAGCAAGGCCAGGGTGTGGGAAGATTGCTGTCTTCTCCCTTCTGGAGTGTGAACTGCAGTTCCCTAGGACCAATGCCTGTGAGTGTCTGACCAGGACACCTTGCCTTCTACTCAGACCTGTGCTGCAGCTCCAGGAATAAGAGGTGTAGGCTCCAGGCCCTGGGGCGCTGTGGGCCATGTACTCCCACTTTCCAGGGTAGAAGATGCCTGTTCAGGGAGCACAGTAGGCTGAGTGTGTGGTGGGCTCTTGGCACAGCTCGGCCCCAGACTTCTAGGTCCAGGCCAGGTGGAGACTACCCTGGACTGCCTGGGTCTCAGAGCCCTGGCCTAGGGAGGACTGAAGCCATATTGTGGGGGACTCTGAGCAGCCTCGTGGTCAGGGCCCGGTCAGAGGGCTCTGGTACAGGGGGTCAAGAGAAGGGCAGGAGATGGAGGATGTGCTCAGAAGTGGTTGCTGCTATTGTTGTGCCCCACTGGACCTGCCTCCCGCCCAAACAGGAAGGGTGACCTGTGAGGATGTCCTTGGGGGATCTGGCAGACTTTGTCCACAGGAGCTTGCCCAGTATTGTGTGTGTTTCTCTAAGCACATGAAGGGGGCACTCTGAAGCTGAGTGTCCAGCCCTCCCATGTGAAATTTTGAGAAAAGAGGGGAGAAAAAAGTAGATGCAGGCAGGTTTTCCATCGTGTCAGTTCTCCACTGCCCTCACTAATTACAACCCCACAATAAAGGTGTGTGGGACATTTCCTCCTGGTGGCCAAGATTACAATCTGCAGCTTTTGTCTGAGCCAAGGACATCTGCAAAAGTCACGCTGTCCATCCAGCTCCTCAGTGCAGATGCAGGGGAGGAGGGTGCCTTACCACCCAAGCTCTCAGGCCTTCACTCACTAGAACCTGGCAAGGCCTCACACCCCAAGACCAGGGCAGAAGGATCCCAGAGTGGCCTCCAGCTGCTGCCTCTCTTGGGGGTCCACACCACACTTTGGGACCCAGATCAGTCTGGAGGAGGATCAGGTGTAGCTAAGTAGCGCATTCAGCATGTTCCTTTTCCTGTAAAGTGTTTGTAGGATGACCCATCCTCAGCTCTGAGCAGCAGTTAGAGGCAAGTGGCCTTGTGGTATATAGCGACATATGACCTTTGTCCCTCTTCCATGCACACTTAGGAGTCCTATGGCCTTGAGCACATAGCTTCACTTCCCCAAGCCTCAGTTTCCTCATTTGTAGAATGGAGAGGCTCGTGGTTACAGATTGTCTGAGCTTCCTCTGCCAGAAACCCAAAGCAGTGGTTCCGCTGAGTCTCATCCAGGAAGGAGGGGAGGGATAGTATTACTCAGATTTCTGTGACTGTGCAAATTTAAATGGAGGACAATTTAAATTGAACAGACTATTTATTTAGCAGTGCTGGGGATTGAACCTATGGCCTTCATACTGAGCTACATCCCCACCCCTTTTTATTTTTTGAGAAAGGCTCTAAGCTGCTCCAATTTGTGATCTCCTCCTCAGCCTCACAAGTACTGGGGTTCCAGGTACGCATCACCACACCCAGCTAAGCGAGACAGTCTAAATGCAGGAAAGGTTAATAGTGGCTCACAATTTTGGAGGTTTAAGCTGATAGTCCCTGGCCCTGTTCCTTTGGCTTGCGGTGGCATAGTGCATCATGGGAAGGAGCAAGTGAAAGAGGAGGCTTGCTCACTTCAGGTCAACTGGGAAGTAGAGAGAAGGAGAGGAGCAGGAGAGTCAGGGGCCCAATTGGCCAGGGTCCCATTATCCCTTTTCTCCCCCCAATATTCTCTTTGAGGGCCCCTCCCCAGTGACCTAGCTTCTTTCCCCTAGGCTCTGCCTCCCAAAGGTCTCAGTGGCCAAGAGGATGGCAACCAAGAGCCTGGCAACTAAACCTTCAACTCGTGGGTCTCTGCAGGCTATTTGGGATCCAAACTATAGTTGGAGCTGGGGAGATAGCTCAGTGGCCTAACCTCCTTTCTGGCAAGAGCAAGGACCCGAGTTCGATCCCTGGTACTGCATGTGATGCTGGCCCCGGAACTCTAGGCACATCGTGCTGGGCGTGGTGGTACATGCCTGTAATTTCAGCACTAGAGAGGCTGAGACAGGAGGATCACTATGAATCTGAATGGCATCATGATTATTCTTTTTAAAAATGTATTTAGTACAGGGTCTACAGGGTCTCACTATACAGATTGGACTTGCAGTGATTCTCCTGTTTTTAGCCTTTCAAGTGCTAGGATTATAGGCGCGCCACCACACCTAGTCTCAATGGCTGTCTCCGCAGTACACCCCGGGGGTGGGGCTGGCACAATATGCCAAGGATTGAACCCTGGTCCCTGTGTCTGCCTAAGCAGGCTCTTTAATCCACTGAGCTATCTGGCCAGCCCTTGTAGTGATTATTCTATCCAATAAATAAATAAAGTTTAAAACAAAACAAAACAAAACACCAAACAAACTATAGCTCAGATTGAGATTGAGACACAGGAAGTGGTAGGAGATGGTCAAAACTGTGGATAACTGAATGTGGACTCACCAGGATTTACTGACAGATTGGGTGGTGGGCGGGACAGAAACAGACATGTCCAGGATGGTTCCACAGAGGCCAGGAGCGCCAGTTATGGCATCTGGCAGGGTAAAGGAGGGCATGTGGGAGAGAGAGGCACTGCTGGGAAGCTTTTCCAGAAGCCCACCCAACCCTTCTATTTACCTGTTCAGGTCTTAGTCACATAACTATGCCTGCCCCTCTGTTTGGCTACCCTTTCCCTCCGCCACCTGCTAAACACTGATGGATTCTCTGTCTCCTCTGGTCCTCCTTGGAACCACATCTTGAGTTTCCCTGTTCCCAGAGTCTCAGAGAACCCAAAGACCACTAAACATGGTATTGATGTCTGGGATTTCCAGGGGTGCCTTAAACTCAACACCAGTCTATTCTCTGGTTCTAGGGGCCGGGAGTCCAGCATTGGGATATTGGCAGGTTTGCTCCCCGCAAAGTCTCTAGGGAAGGGACTCCTGCTTTTCCCAGCTCCCATGGGCCCCAGTGTTCCTTGGCTTGTGCACACCCTACCATCCTCTGGCCCTATCATCCCACGAGTCTCTCCTCTGTGTTGTTTATGTCACCTAAGTATCCAGGACAATCTCATCTTGAGAGCCTCACCATATCCTATCCATGAAGATGAGGTCATATGCTTAAGTTCCAGCTGAATATCTAATATCTATACCTATCTATATCTATCTTTTTAATTTATTTGATACAGGGTCTCACTATGCAGCTTGGACTCATAGTGACCCTCTTGTCTCAGCCTCTCCAACTGGGATTACAGGCATGCACCACCACCCCCAATTTCACAACCACCCCCAGTTTCAGTGGCTAGCTTGGGGTCCATGGCTGGCATGGCATGTGGTGCCAGGGATTGAACCCAGAACCTCGTACTTGCCAGGCAGGTACTTAGGTTGCTGAGCTATCTCCCTACCCCTGGATATATATTTTAGGGTCACAATTTGACCCACTATATGAAGGAGCCCCAAATGCTTTTTTCTACCCAACCAGCACCTTTGCAGCATTCAGAGTTCCTTGACAGATTTAGGTTTGTTTGCTTATGCTCCCTGGCTCAAGGTATGGGCTCCAGGGGAGGCCTGGCTTTTCCCACAGCTCCTTCTGGCCTCACGTGGACCCTGTTCAGCTCCCTGAGTCCCTGGGAAAACTGCACTCTCAGTGCTCAGCCTGTGTCCTGGCGGAGGACAGGGAGTCCCAAGGCGGCACAGCTGGTCCTCAAGCAGCAGCCACGGAACTGAAGCTGGGACAGAAGGAGCTGGTGATGCAGGAGCGTGCAAGAGTGATGGCTGATGCTCTGCGCCTGCTCCTGGGAAAGAACTGAGTGGGATGGGCTGCAGGCAGGAAGACCGGGAGAAGATGCACTAGCTGAGCAGCGGCCATATTCTCAGGGCTGGGGAGGCCACAGGGACCCCTTCTACCCTTGGGGATGCTGAGGCTGGGAGAGGTGAGGCACCGACTCGCAGATCTCCCCAGGGATGGCACCTAGTCTGGGGCTGGTTCCTGAACTGGAATGGTGGCTGCCTGGACAGGCAGAAAGACACCCAGGCCGGAGGCCATGGGTACACATAGAGGGCCTGGCCACTTTCTCTCTTCCTCCACCTGTGGCAGTGCCTGTGGGAACTGGCTGTTTTCCCTGCATACACATTCACAGAGCCCATTTCTGTGACCCTGTGGGTGAGGGTGGCAAATTATGTGGGTGCTAGAAACTTGACCCCATGCAGGTATGTGCTGGCTTAGGTTGGAGCGGCTGCTTGGGGGCAGGGAGCACAGAGCCAAGGGGAGGAGCAGGCGGAGAAACAAGTGACGGACCTGCTTGTGAAGTAGAGGGCAGCAAGGCAGGGCAGGCTGTGTCCCTAAGCACAGTGTTGTGGCAGTGCAGGGTCTGCCTGGAGCCCTTGTGCTTGTGGGGCAGTAGCTGTGGCTTGGAAGCTGAGCTCAGGGTATATCCTGAGGCCAGGGTGCAGAGATCTGTAGCTTGGGCTCTAACACAGCACTCCTCCAGGCTGTGGGGAGACTGTCCCAGGCACTGCCAGCTTCAGGAGGTTGCTTGATTGTAGACATTTAGCAACTTACAGGAGCCTCATTAGCTCTGTCTTTCTCCATCTGCAAATGGCTTCTCCTACCTGTGCACCTGTGCCAGGGCTGTTTTCATAAGGATACTAGTCTCATGGGCAGGGCCCACCCTTCCAGAATGACCTCCTCTTAACTGATTGTGTCTGTGAAGACACTATTTCCAAAGAAGATCACATTCTTTTTTTTTTTTTTTTTGCGATACTGGGGCTCGAACTCAGGATCTTGTGCTTGCTAGCTAGGCATTTATGCCACTGAACTATATCCCCAGGCCTAAGGTCACATTCTGAGGTATTTGGGACTGGGACACAACTCAACTGCTGGATGCAGGGAGAGGATGTAAACTTGGCGGAGGAGTTGGGAGGTAGAGCAGTTCTTGGTCCCAGGGACTGCAGGCCTAGGAGGCCCAGGGCTCTGCTAATGGCCATGGGATTCCCAGAGGAGAATAAATACATCTTGGTCCTTCTTCACATGCCACCGGAAGTCCTGTGTCTCCCCAGTAAGACTCCTGGGGATGGTAGGGATGGGGCAAGGGGGTGGGCCAAGCCTGCGGTTGGGAAGAGGTATGAATGTCCTTCTCTGGCACCTCCTTCAAACTTCCTGTCTTCCAGGAGAGGTAGAGAGTGGGGTGGGGCTGGACAGGGCCTCCTGAGCTTGATCCTTCAGTCCCAGAGCCACCCAGAGGAGAGACAGGGGACCCTCAACTCCTCCCTTGGCTCAGCTGGTCTCCCATAGGGCTGGGCTGGGGCTGTCCTCAAGGGGGTAGGGTGAGCTGGTAAAAGCTGCACTCCCAGATTCTGGCCTGCTCTGCTGAGCCTGGGTAGGATGGGGGGGGGAGGGGGCTGCATGGTAGTCTGTGTAGAGGTAGGGCCATAGTCAGTGGTTTTCCAACTGGGGTCCCATTGAGAGGCCTCTGGAGGTAAAGGGCCCAGTGTGACACATCAACTACTTTCCACTCCAGGCCCTGCTGCCCCCTTGTGGTTCCTCCAGGCTCCCTCAGAATGGCACTTGTGCACCCTCTCTTGTCACCATAGCAGTTTCAGATACCTGGCCTGTTCAGGGCATGCTGGCAGGTAGGGAGACAGCCCTCCAGCTGCCAAGGGGATACAAACATGCCTGAGCTCTGAGTCAGACTCTGGCTGGGCTCCGGGTCCTATCCCCAGCAGCCCCAGCTCTGCCCCCTATGCCAGGCAGCTCTCTAGGTACCTCCTCCTTGGGTTGGGGGAGGCCCTGACAGAGGAGGAGGGAGACCAGCCAGGGCCTCCCACGTCTGCAAAGGGATTGATCAAACAAACAGAGCCAGGTGACTCAGAGAAATACTCAGAGCCAATAGGAAGCAGCTGACTGAATCTCACATCTCACACCTTGACCAGGATCTTAGAGAAGTCTGCTCTTGGTTCCTGAGCTGCCCTCGAATGTGTCCTTGGCCATGGGCCTGGATGGCCCCCACACTCTCTGTGTGGGAGGCCTGGGTGGATTCTCCCGTGGTATGTATTATGTGGCTGCTTCCAGGCTCCACTCCCATCTGTGGCTTTAAGATGGGCTGCGGATGTTAAATTAGATCCATTCCTGCCTGCCAGACCTGTGCTCAGCTCTGTGGCTTTGGGGCTTTGTAGAAATGGGAAGGCAGGGTGGGTGGGGATAGTAGCTCCCAGGCCTGGGCTTCTACTCCCCTCAATGCCACCTTGGGTGGGGGTGCTTTAAGACTCTGCTGGGACATAGAGGGCTGATGGGATAGAAGCCCTAGAGAAGAGGTGGATACTCTGTTTCTGTATAATTCAGTGCTTGAGCTGAATTAATTCTTAACCTCTGCTTGCTGGGGACAGAAATCCCACCCCACCCCCATGGGTGAGGGTCCCTGAGTGCAAATGGCTCCACCCACAGGCTATCTGCTTCCCTGTGGGCCCAAATCCCCAGATTGGAAGCCTGAGACCAATGGCAGAGGAGAGGACTGTCCAACAGAGAAGCTGGGGCAGAGGGAGCCCTCACTGACCTCAAACTGCAAGGGTAGAGCAGGTTCTGGCAATCCAGGGGACGTGGCTCGGGCCAGGTCCTATGTACCACCACAGCTGTCTGCTGTAGGCACTCCTGGAATCCAGGCACTTGCTCCAAACCTTTGTTCCTCAAGCAGGTTGGCTCTGTTTTGATTAACTGTAGGCTGGACCCCTGCACTTCTTTGGTGATTGGTTGAAGAGCAGAGGAAGAAAAGGGGAGGTGGAGAAATTCACACTGCCCCAGAGTCACGAGGGACCTGGTTCTCCTGTAAGAGAAGTGGGTGCAGCCTCCATGCACAGCATGGGAGAAGCAGTAGCCTCACTACAGATTTACAGCTAGATCAAGGTTCCCAGGGACCTGCCCATAGGCCAGCACCTAGAGCCATACTCTCTGCCTCCTGTCCTTCCTAGTCCACAACAGCCCACAGCTGTTTTACCCTTTGACTTGGTGGAAAGCTGCTGCTTTTTGAAGCCTTCTAGAGGTGAGTGCTACCTGTGGACTCAGAGAGGTACATTAACAAGCCTGAGGTCACACAGCCTTGGTGTTCAGGAAACTGCAAACAGCTCTGAGAGCTGGGGATTGCACTGAAGTGAGGGGAACAAAGATGTAGGACTGTGGCCCCAGGGCTTCCTTTCCCTGCGTGTCCTTACAGGTAGCCTAAAACATTCAGGCAGGGCAGGGCTGGGGAACAGCCAAGTGAGGGGAGGGGTTCAGGTGTCCTTGGGGTCTCCCTGAGTGGGATTAGGAGCTGAAGTGGGAGGTGGGAAGATAGCAGTGTTGGGGTCACAAACATGGGAGGACAGGCCACCAGTGTGAGCCTGAAGTCTGGCCCTCCAGAGGTGGTAAGAAGAACTCTCATCATTCAATCCCGGCAGTGGGGCACAGGAAGAGATCCAGACACGAACACGTGGCATGAAGTGGGATCCCAGAGGCTACACGTGCTTAGCACCCCACTATGGTTCTACCTGTGGTCTCCACTGAAAGGAACGTGGGTCCCTGGAGACAGCAAAAGTACAAGATTAGCCAAGAACACCCTGTGGAGCAAGAAGGCAAGGACAAATTTAGAGAATGAGAGGGACACAGGAGCTGGCCAAAGGGGCTCCAAGGTCCAAATATGGGGTAATTTGAGCAGCAAGATAGTGTTAGCTGTGGAGGCCCTGGAATCCATCCTGAGCACTGAAAATAAAAGTGTCTGCCATGGATTATAACCCAGTGCATCAAATAAGAGCCAGGATAAATGTGGATAAATGAAATGTAGATAACTTAAATAGATAATTTAGGTAAATTAAATAATTGAAAGTTCGACCAGGACCAGGATATCTAGTTTCAAAGATTCTCCCCACAAACAGCTCACTAACTCCAAGGGGGAAAGGAGGCCTAGAGAGAGTGTTCAAGTGATCGGAGCAGTATCATCCATGACAGGCTCTGTGATGCCACATACTACCTGAGAACTTCAGTGAGACTCCCTACCACTGCTATGACAAGGACACACAACCTGCGTCTTATTAGGAGGCGGTCAGTGGAACCTGGAGCCCCTGAGGATGTGACCTTCTATGGCACAAAGACTTTGCTGGTGTGATTAAGGTTACAGATCTTGAGATGTAGAGATTATCCTGGATTATCTCATGGTTGGTCCCAGTCTAATCTCATGAATCTTTAAAATAGGGAAACTTTCCCCAGCCGGCTTGGAGATGTGGCCTGAAAGAAATTTTGTTGGTTTTAAAAATGGAGGAAGGGGTTGACCAGCCTGGGAATGGTCTTCAGTTTACAGCCAGCAAGAAAATAGGGATCTTGCAATTCTGAGGAGCAAATTTACCAACAACCAATTGATCAGGAAATCAATTGTTCTGGAGCTTCTGGGAGGGGCAGTGGCCCGCCACAACTTGATTTTAGTCCAATGTGATCTGAAGGGGACTTCTAGCCTATAAAACTAAGACAATAACTTTGTATTAAGGAGCTAAATTTCTTGTAGTTTTGTTATAAAGGCATCAATAAGGCATCTTTTGAACATAAGGTGAGTGCTGCAGGGTCAGTTATCGAGCAAGAACTGAAGATGCCAGGCCCACTGAGAGGTACACACTTGTGATCCCAGCTACTAAGGAGGTGGAGGCAGGAGGACTGCAAGTTTAAAGCCATGCTAGGGAACTTTAGAAAGAACCTGTCTCAAAATCAAGTGTGAGGATGTGTATTGGTAGTAGTGGACTTACCTAGCATGCATAAGGCTCTGGGTTTGAATCCTCATCCAACTCCCCCCAAAACCCCAATCTCCTCAAAATTTATAAGAACAGCTAAGTAAAAGTTGGGCAAAAAATGAGCATGCATTTCACAGAAGAGACATAAAGGAACAATAAAAATATGAATAAGCCAGGTGTGCTGGCACATGTATACAATCCCAGTACTTGGGAAGCTGAGGCAGGAGGTTCACCATGAGTTAAACACCAGTCTACATAGTAAATTCAAGGCTAGCCTGAACTACAGAGGGAGACACTATCTCAAACAACAACAACAACAAAGACTAAGGAAAAAGAAATTAAAGCTATCATGGGATTCCTTTCTATTCAGTATATTGGCTAAACTGATACTATCAAACTGCTGGGGATGAGGGAAGACAGCACATAGCAGGGGCTCACAATATGCAGCCTTCAGGACTAATTGGGACAGCTCCTGCTTTGTAAACAAAAGTTTTACTGGAATGCTGGCATGCCCACTTGCCCAAGGCTGCCTCCACATTGGCAGGACTGAGTAGTTGTGACAGAGACTGCGTGGCCTGACAAGCTGAAAATATGTACCATCTGACCCTTAGAAAAAGCTTGCCAACCTGTGATGTAAACCAGAACTTTTATAGCCACTTTGAAGAACACTGTGGCTAGAGTCGTAGGTATGCATGTGCTTGGATCTGCAATTCCACATCTAGTTATTCACACTAGAGAAACTCTAATATACACACATTAAGGAGACAAGTTCAGTAATGCTCACTGCATTGCTGTTCATAATGTCAAATAATTGCCAACAACTCCGGTGCTCTTGGTAGGTGAACGGAGATATAGTCTGGGCTACTTTAACAATGGATTCCATTTGTAGTGAGAACAAATGACTCACAGAACACATGAGCAATATACAAGTAAGGGTGAATCTTGTAAATGATGCTGAATGAGAGATTTTCAGGAGAATATCTGAAATATAATTCCTGTATATAAAAGAAGTGTAGAAACACTCTAGCTCAATATGCTACTGAAGGAGGCTGGTGAGATGGCTCAGTGGTCTAAAGCACCTACTTGGAACAAGCTTAGCAAAGCATGGGGACCACGGTTCAATCCCCCAGTACCACATGCCAGCCAGCCCCGCCCCCTGGTGAGCTGAGTTGGTCACACACACCCACACACACACACACACACACACACAAATTAAAAAAAAAATAGGTTTACGGTTCAATATGCTACTGAATTAGACTGCAGCAGTTTCAGGAAACAGAATCCAAAACCAAGCAGTCTGCCTCTTTGCCATTGAGTACTTGGAAGAAGGTAGTTAGGGACCAGTGCAGTGGCTCTGCTGTGAGATGTTGCCCAGGGATCTGGCTCTCTCTGGCTTGTTACTCCATCCTTGCCCATGGCCCAAGATGGCTTTATACCACCACGTCTGTGTTAAAAACTCCATAATGTAAGAAGGGACAGATCTTGCCTTCTAAGGATTGAATGTATTCTTTATTCTAGGCACCCACATGTGCATCCCTATTATATTAGAAAATGGCCCACATAAATATTAAGAGACAAATAGTCATTCTATACTTGTTTAGAGCTCTATCTGATGTGGTACACAGTCAAAGAAAAGTAATGACAAAATCTGGGCAGAAATGATCCCAGGCTGGCAGTGAAGAGGGGAGGAAGGTAGATTTGGGAGGGAACAGAAAGGAAGTACCTTAGTTGGTTCTGAGGGTATTTATTGCTATTCATTAAAATCTATTTAAATTTCACATCCTATGTTGTGTGTTAGTTCACTAAAAGTTACATAATCCAAAGCACATTATCGACTGTATATATTGTTTCATTCACATAAAAATACAAAGTGGGCATTTATTACTTTGGCTTTGTATTCAATTACCTCCCCCCCCCCCACACACACACAGGGTATTGAATCCAGGGATGCACTGCCACTGAGCTACAACTCCAGTCCCATTTATTTTGAGACAAAGTCTCCCTAAATTGTCCAAGCTGGCTTTGAACTTCTGATCATCCTGCCTTAGGCTCCTGAGTAGCTGTGATTACACACATGAGTCATCATGCCCAGCCCTTAAATCATTTTTCACCCGGGCATATATTTTTTTTCTCTCCTGTTTGAGGGCGGACCAGAGTCTCACCAAGGGACTGCCTGTTGCCTGACGAACGCGCCTCCTAAGACATGAACAGCTGCTGTGCCTGCAAACATGGCCTTGTTTTCTCGATGGCCTCTCCCAGCCACTTGTAATTCTTCCCAGGCACAGTTCCAGCCTACAGCACACTTACTCGCTTCCTCCGAAGGACTCCACCCTGCGCCCTCCCCCGGCTTCTATGCTTTCATCTGCCCTTTAAGCATCAACCTTGAAGCCACCCTTTCTTGACACCTTCCCAGATTTCTCTGGCCAGATCTTTCTCTCCTTGCCCTCTCACTTTTCCTTTGCGCCTTCATTTCAGGGCGTTTCAGACTTTCCTCCCTCTGCTCTGGTTTGGCGAACCCACACCCTCTCTTGAGAGCTATGTGTCCTTAGCTGAGAGCCGAAGCCCTCGGTGCCTCGCGTGTTCTCTGCAAAGCCGAGGTGCTAATTTCTCTGCACAGATTGCTTTTAGCCCAGAACCAGCACACCGCCTCTTGCACAACGGGCACCAGGAACACGTGTGTAAACCGTCCTAGGGGCTAAATGCCACCCAGGAACTCTCCAAATCCGCGTCTCCCTCTTTCTCCTCTGTCCTTGCAGATTGAGGCCCACGGAAGAAGACCGTAAGCCGCCCTACGGGTGCGCCCGGGTAGCCTAGCGGCCGGGCTCTGCCGCCCTACAGGTGCGCCGCCACTGGAGCCCCGCCTCCCCCTGCTCCAGACTCCGCCCAGAGCCCGAATGCGGCCCAGGCTCTCACAGATCTTCTTGTCATTGGCCTATGTAGCAATAAGCCCCGCCCATATAGCCTCGTCTTGCCTCTCATTGGCTCTTGTCTCGTTTCGCCTCGCCCCAGCAAAGGAGGCCCCTCCCCTGTTGGCCTTTTCTGGCCGCTCTTCCTCTGCGCGCTTCCCGCCGCGCCCCGCCCCTGAGGTCGTCACTTCCGAGTGGGGGATCCCCCGCAGAAGGCGGAAATGTGTGAGTCGGCAGTGGCAAAACGCAGCTACTGTGGTCCCTAGTGTCACCTCAGGTCCTTGCGGGACTGGCCTCGGCAGTTTGGAGGTGGTCTCCAGAACAAGCGAGGGAGGATAGCCATGAGGCGGCCACACGGCCTGGCAGGGTCTGGAGGCTGACTTGTCACATCGCCTGCTACCCGGCCCACCGCCCGCGCTGGCCCTCAGGATGAACGCGGCCGCCGCCTCCAACTGGGGGCTGGTCACGAACGTCGTGAACAGTATAGTGGGGGTCAGCGTGCTCACCATGCCCTTCTGCTTCAAACAGGTGCGTCCAGGCTGCCTCCGGGGCCCTGCGGTCGGGAGATGGGACGGACGACTTCCGCGCGTCCGGCACTCGGGCATCTGCGCGCCGCTGGGCACCGCGGGAACTCAGTGCCGGCGAGACCCGCACACTAAACCGTACCAGCGGGCCGAGTGAGCACCGGGGGAAACCAAAGGATTCAGTGGGGTTTATTTCATCCTGCTAATTTTAAAACTCAGCCCTAACTTCACAGAAGCAGCGGGGCTTTGGTTACAAGGTGATTAAAAAATTCACCAGCTCGGTCACTTGAGAACTGTAGTCCACAAACATTATTTGCATATTTGGTCTGTTTTGTACACATTTCACCCCAACTGGAAAGATCTTACTTTACAAAAAAAGTTTGGTTTCATCTCACCATTGAATGCCACGTGAAAGAAAACAGTTGTGTGCGTGCGACTTCTATTTAATTCACAGATGAGCCGCCGGTTCAGAGGCTGTTGGAATGGTCAAATTGGGTAACTTCTTCCTTTAAGATTCTTAACTGATGAACGTGGGGCTCCCTCCTGAGGGGAATAGTGTTTGTTCTGTGTGCTGCTGGCCCTTGCTGCGTGGCAGGGTGGAGCTGTGCACCAGAGAGGTCTTGGCAGTTGAATGTCAGGGCAAAGACCTGCCAATAGTATCTTTTGACGCCAGAGGTAGAAAATGAAATAAGATGGACTTTTTTTTTTTTTTTTTTTTTTTTTNTTCCTTTTAGGTCTTGGGGATTGAACCCAGGGCTTTTGGACTGAACTATATCCCCAGCCCTGCCACCCTCGCGCCTGCCTCCTCCATTCTGAGATGGTCTTGCTAAATTGCCCTGGTTGATTTTCCTGCCTCAGGCTCCCAGAGTCCTGGGATCACAGGCATGCATCACCATGCCCAGCTAGATGGACATTTTGGAATTGAAAATTATTAGAAGTTTAACTGTAGGTTAACCACTTTATATTTTTCATATTTTGGATCTTTTTTATTTTTTATTTTTTTCTATATTTTAGGGAAGGTTCTATAGCATGTTCAGGGTCTCACTACTAGATCGGATTCATAGTGATTCTCCTGTTTTCAGCTTCCTAAGAGCTGGGATTACAGGTGTACATCACTCCATCCATTCTCAATTGCTATCTCAGTGCACCCCTGGGGCGGGCCAGCAAGGCAGGCCCAGGGATTGAACACCTGGCCCCTGCGCCTCCTTGCAGGCACTTTCATTGGCTGAGCTATTTGGCCGGCCCAATATTTTGGATCTTTTGAATAAAAACACAAAATATTTTTGATGTGGAAAATTTTGATACCCACAGGGCCTGCCTCTAGCTTGCATAAAAATGCATGGAAGGTGATAGTGTGGGTTTAGTGACATGGTTACATTGTAGGTAGGAGGATGGAGCCACAGGTCACTGGCACCCTTAGGAAAGCATCTGTGTTGTGAATCCCAGTGCTGTGGCAGCCGCCTCTAGGTGTCTGGAACACCTGTGTGTTGTGCTGTCCACAGCAACTTGTTTACTAGCAGAACTGTGTCCTGGGATGTGGAATGGTGATTGGTTCCTTATCTGCAGCCTGATGCCGCTATCCCTGACGCCACTCCCAAGTGGTTGGTGCTCTAATTTTGACCCCTGTGTAGGATCCAGGTGATTCAGCTGTTCTCATATTTGGGATACCTGGTGTGCTATGGGCCCCTGCCAGAGCAGGGAAAGGGGGGGCTTGCAGAGGCCTGCCCTGGAGGAGCTTGAAACTTAGCAGCCAGCAGGTATAGAGGGTCAGTTGTGTCCTCAGGGCCTGCCAGCTGCTGCTGTCTCTGGACTCAAAAGTCTCCGGGGGTGGGGGTGGGGGGCTCTTGGGCCAGAGCATAGCCTGAGGCCAACAAACTATTTGGAGATATGTGTTTAGTGTCTGTGGCCAGGTCATTAAAAACTTTTTGTTGTTGTTGGGTTCTTTTGTTATTTCAGTAATTCTGGCACTGTTGTAAATATCTAAGTATCTTGGGATAAGTTTAACATATAGACAACTACACACTTTAGGTGTACTCTTTGTTTGTTTGAGACAGGTCCTTGCTATGTACCCTAGGATGGCCTTGAACTTACTGTGGAGCCCAAACTGGCCTTGAACTTGAAGATATCCTTCTGCCTCAGTCTCCCAGTGCTGGGATTACGGGCATGTGCTGCTACGCCTGGCAGGTGTGCTGCTGGTGAATTTCCATAAAGTGAACAAACATACAACTTGCTCCACATTGAAGAACACCATAGTTCCAGCCCCTTTGCCAATCACTCCTGCCCCAGCTTTGGTACTAGAGGTAGTATTGCCTGTTTTCTTTAAAAAAATTTTTTTTTAGACAGGGTCTCCCTTTGTAGTTCAGACTGGCCTAGAACTCTTGGCAGTCCTGCCTCAGCTTTCTGAATGCTGGATTTACAGGCATGTGTCACTATGCCAGGCTGTTCGTTTTGTTTGAGACTATCTAGTTCATGTTGGTCTTGAACTGACTATGTAACCCAAGCTTGTGTCAAATTTATGGCAGTCCCCCTACCTCATCGTCCCAGAATGCTGGCATTACAGGTGTATGGCACCATGCCCAGCTCATATTGCCTGTTTTTCTTTGTTTGTTTTTTTTGGCTGAGTCTCCCTGGCCTTGAGTTCATTTTGTAGCCCAGGCTGGTCTCCAACTTCTGGTGATCTTCCTGCCTCAGCCTCCTGAGTGCTGGGATTACAGGGATGTGCCATCCTGTCTGGCTATGTGTACTGTTTTTAAATTGAAGTAGAATTGTAATATGTATATACTTCATATATTGTAATAGGTGTATACTTCAGCATCTAGCCAGTGTCCAATTGAATAGCCCTACCAGAGATTACTATACCTTTGTGAGGCATCTGGTGTTTCCTAGTTGGAGCTCTTACGATATGCAAAGTATTGTTGTGAATACAGTTGCCTGGGCTTTGGTGGATGTCTTACTGCGTATCTGTTGGGTAGACTGGCAAGGGCAGGAGTATTTATGTGTCCAGCTCTAGTATGTGCTGCTCAGAGTTTCTAGCAGAGGTACCAGTGTGTGCTCCTGCAGTGGGTATCTTGAGGGCCAAGTTCTCTGCATGTTATCAAATCCTGCAGAGGATGAGGAGCCATTGTGATGAATTTTTTTTTCTTTTTCTTTTTTTTATGTGTTTAGGACAGGGTATACAGAGTCTCACTACACAGATCGGACTCATAGTGATCCTTCTGTTTTCAGCCTCCCAAGGCTATGTCTGGCTATGTGGCCTGTTTTTAAATTGAAGTAGAATTTAAAATCTAAACCTTTAGGCCCACACCACCATGCCCAGTCTCAATTGCCATCTCAGCATGCCCTGGGGGTGGGGCTGGCATGGCATGCCTGGGATGGAACCCTGGCCCCTGTGTCTGCCTAAGCAGGTGCTTTAATCCACTGAACTATCTGTCCGGCCCTATTGTGATGAATTTTGGTGATATTAAGTACAAATGCCTGCACCCTGGAGGTTGTATTTGTGTGTGCATACTGGGGATTGAACCATTGAGGGCTCAATCATTGAGCTATAGCTCCTTCTCTTTTCAACATTCTGTTTGGACACAAGGTCTTGCTACATTACCTAGGCCAGTCATGAACTTGCATTTCTCTTGACTCAGCTTCTGGAGTAGCTGGGATTACAGACATGTAGCACTTCTGTGGCTTGTTTGCATGTATTTTTCTAAGTTGATAGAATTTATTTATTTTTAGCAGGTTTAGATTTATGGCCAATGGACTAGAAATCATAGGGAGTTCCACTAGACTTCCCCTCCGTCCTTTCAGTGTCCCTTGCTACTATCTTGCACAAGTGTAGTGGTGCTAAAGTTTTAAATGTCAGAGTCATTGAGAGGTAATTCACGTACATTGAGATTTATGAGTTGTAGAGTACTGTCATCTGGAATTTTTTTTTTTTTAATGTATTAATACAGGGTCTACGGGTCTCACTACAAAGATCTGACTTGTAGTGATCCTCTTGTGTTCAGCCTCCCATGCACTGGGATTACAGTCATGTGCCACCATGCCCAGTCTCAGTTGTGGTCTCAGCGCACCCTAGAGGTGGGGCCGGCACAGCACGATGGAAATCAAACCCCAGTCCTTGCATCTGCCTAAGCAGGTGCTTTAATCCACTGAGCTATCTGGCCGGCCTTATTCCCTGGATTTTGATTTGATTTTTTTAAAATTTTATTTATTTATTTATGTGTGTGTGTGTGTGTGTGTGTGTGTGTGTGTG
>NDGN011449201.1:0-11154 GCA_002564285.1 Tympanoctomys barrerae
TGCGGTCCCAGGGATTGAACTCAGGACACTGCACTTTCCAGGCCAGCACTTATTCTACTGAGATATCTCCCTGGTCCCTGTTCTAAACTTTTTCTAGCAACTATATCTGAGTTTTTCTAGCTTTATCCATTATCTGCTTCCAAAGCTGCTTCCTCATTCTTGGGTATTTGTCATAGTCCCTCTTCACTTCCAGTGCCAAAAAACTGTATTAGTTAGGGCTTTCCAAAGGAATAGAACCAAGCAGGTTATATATATTGAAAGAGACAGGTAGACAGAGATTTATTATAACAGATTGACCCATGAAATCATATAGGCTGAGCCATTCCAAAACCAGTTGTTTTTAAACTGGAGGTGCAGGAAAGTTCATGGTATAGGCGCAGTTCAAGTCTGAAGGCCTGAGAACCAGGGGAGATGATGGTATAAATCCTAGTCCAAGTCCAGTGACTTGAGACCTGGGAACATTGGGCAGGAGAAGATGGGTGTCTTAGCTCCCATAGAAAACTAAGCTGGTCTTTTGACTTTTGTTCTGCTCAGGGGCCTCAGTACATTGAATCATGACCATCTTTCCTCAGTCTTCCAATTCAGATGCTAATGTATTCCACAAACAGCCCCACAGATACATGCAGAAATAGCATTTACTAGCTCCCCGGGTCTCCTTTAGCCCAGTGAACTTGACATATACTGTTAATCACTCAGAAGTGATGACCAGCAGCACATGAAAGCCTGTTTTTGTTTATTGTGGTACCTGGAATTGAACTCAGGACCTTTCACTTGCCAGGCAGGTGCTGAGCTGCTGAGCTATATCCCCAGCCCTCAGCTTCATTAATTTCAAAGAATGTGTAAATAAAAACCATAATAAGAAATGACTTCACGCACTATGATGGTTATAATTATGAAAAACAAAGTATTGTCAAGTGTTGACAAGAATATGAAAAAATTGTAACTTTCCTACATTGCTGGTGGGAATGTAAAATATCGCAGGCACTTTGGCAAATGGCATGGCAATTCCTCAGAAAGTTGATCCAAAGAGTTACTCTGTAACCTACAAAGTGTACTTAGTGTTAGCTTAGTAATTCCACATTTATCTCTAGCATTAAGGTATATATTCATAGAAAACTTGTGCATGAATGTTCAATTATTAATTATAATAACCCCAAATTAGAAATAACTCATGTTTCAACTGAGCATAGTTTAAAAAAACATATTCTAGCATAGAATATTGAGTCATGAAAACAGATCAGATGCTGACATAGGCTGCAACATGGAGGAACCTTAAAAATATTATGCTCAATGAAAGAAAGTGGCATGAGAGGCCATATATTTTATGAGTTCATTTATATTAAACATCCATATTGGGCACATTGTAGAGACAGAAAGATCTGTAGTTGCTAGGGGTTAAAAGATGAATGGAAAAGTAGGTCATGAGGAGGGAAGAGATGAAGAATGTCTGCTAATGGCTCTGGGTTTATTTCTTTTTTTGTTGAATATTTTATTGATGAATTATTAATCTTAATTTTATGGGTTTTATTATATTAAATAAGTAACAGGAAAATACCACTCAAATATTGATTTTTAGTATTTATTTTTAAAAAAGCATTAAAAACATCAACTGTTTTTTGATGTACTGTCTAAAAAAAGAACAGAAATAAATTCCTCTGCAAAGTACAATGAAAATGCCAATAGAATTTTACCAAGAGAATCTTTACTTCAAGTTTCACACCTAAGGCAGTCTTCACACATGCCAACAACATCCCCATACACGCATAGTGCCTTCACTGACCACACATGATTTGCCTTCCTGTCTTTTTCTTAGGACATACTTAATATCTCAGTGGTCTTGCTGTTTTATCAGGAGGCTCTTATCATATTATACAGTGCAATTAGCAGGATCATAAAATGCCAAGAAAATAAAGTATTAAATTCTTCAAATGTATTGTACATTTAGAATAAACATCTTCATATTGGTTGTGTAATTGCTTACAACAGCTAAATGTAACATCAGATATAAAAACCTTTGTGAACTACAATGTTAATACAAACAAAAGTTTACCACAGAAATAATCTTTGCTTCAACTGTCACACTCAAGGCAGTCTTCACATGTGACAACTGCATGTTCTATACACAAGGATCACAGTGATAGCTCATTTTGTTCTCCCGTTTTTTCTTGTGGGGCACAGCTGACATCTTTTCAGATTTCCTGTTGTTGTAGTCGATCTTCATAATGCTGAGCTTGCCTGTTCATCTGTCAGCTCACCAGTGTGCTCCACAATTTTTTTGCCTAGTTTCCTGGGCAGAAACATTTTGTTTTTCCTCTGCTGTAAATAATCTCTTATGAGTTCCAGTACGTCTTCTAAGAAAATTTCTCTGTGATATTTGCACTTGTTCTCTTCTTTGCAAACTACCAAACTATGCCACACATTTAGGATCAAGTAAAACACAACCCCTGGCCTATGCTTTGTGTTTGTAGTGATGTCATAATTGCTGCATGAACCCATTACCAACATCTCCTCCACCTTTGGTTTTGTTAGAAAGTTTCCATTTCAGGCTTCTGTTTTGTTGAGGTTGTCCTTTTAATATTTGCATTCTGTTGCAATGGTGACATCAACAGTACCAGGTTTTTTTCTTTGCCATATAGCTTTGGGCAATATACTTGCGAAAACCCTTCAATATATGGCATAAAAATTTATGCTTTTGTAGATGTGAAGACTTAAATGCTTTTGATTTAGACATTGAAATAATTTACCAGATTATTATCTTGGAACTCAAGAGGTTTTCCTTTATATAGTACTTAGCCAAGTGATATTCTGAACAGACTTGTTCCCATCTTCCAAACTAATCAGTGTGACATTGCACAATTGATGTACTGGTTTCCCATTGATGTTACACTTGCTAACAGAGTACAGGATGACCAGCGCAGAAACAAAGCAGAAATTCTAAATGAAATGTTGTTGTTTCAAAACAATTGTGTAACACAATTTTTGGATTTCAGACAGCTGTAACATTGGCCTTATATACAGCAAAGAAAAAAACTGATACTGCTGAGTTTCTTTAAAGGGTAATTTAAATGTTCTCAAATTAGATGATGACAGTTGTATATCTTTGTCAATAAGAAAATTTATTGAATTGCATAGGTTAAGGTGGTGAATTTTATTATATATGAATTATCTCAAAGTTTGAAAATCAGCACAGACCAAAGCAAAAGAATAAAAGCAAAAAGGAAAAAAAGACCATTAAAAATACTAAGAAAGCAAAGAAGAAAGAAATGGCATAAGAATAGCTGTACAGATTAGTAGCTGTTAATAACTTGCATCATCTAGCTATAACAATATTCACCTTGATTTTATCTGCTCTTTTTAAAATGTAAAAATATGTTAAAACATATCAGTTTCATGTGACAGAAATATCTCCTTCCTAGATATGAAAATATATTACACAGAGGTCACCTGGGCTTTGTTAAGCCACACAGAAAAATAATTATGTGCAGCTCTGCTTCATGGATGCTCAAGTATGGATTTGATCTCATGTTGCTTTTGCAGGATGTTAGGAAATGGACTGTAGTTTGTAACAAGTAATTGAAATAATTTACCAGATCATCCCTGCCACTGAAATTATTACATCCTTTCATTAAATGTTAAAATTATTACATTTCATTTACTGTAGGATATACATTTCTTTTTCAAATTTTAACATTTGAAATATAATTTACAATTGATGGTATCTTGGATGTGATGAAATGTGGAAGTTTTATATTATATGTATTTGCTTTAAATGCCTTTGGAGAGTGGTTAGCTATTAAAAATTTACTTTGCTATTCCCTAAAGAGCTATTTATATCAAAATACCATTACCACTGTACCCCAGTGATACGTTTCTTTTGGAGTTTGGAAACGTGGTTGTTACCATATCTCCTAATTGTCTAAAAAATAGTTCTCAAAGGCTAAATAAAGTCCACATCCCCTTCTTCTCTTTTTGTATTTGAAATATTAATAATGATTGTCCTCCCCCATTTCTTTGTAGGTCAGGGAGAGAAAGTCCCATCAAGGTGTCTTATCTGCTTATTCCCTTGGTTACTTTTTTTTTTTAAAGCAATTAGTGAAGCTTTTTAATGAAAAATAATATAACCAAAGTTTCATAACAATGTAAGAGAATGGCAATAGTTGATATATTACATGTTGTTATCTTTAAAGTAGTTGCTCAGGGTATAAGATATGGGCATCAAAATTTCTCCAAACAATATTAGCACAAACCCTCCTTTTCAATGATCAAAGAGTCACTAATAACTGACTTGTCTTTTTTGTTTGTTTTGTTTTCCTTACTGTCCTTTCCCCTTTCACCTATCCTAGTTCCTTTTTACTTTTGAACATTTTTTTCCATTAAACATGCTATCTGTATAGCATGTTTATATTTTAGACCTTATTTACTTTTTCAAATTCTCACACAGGGAGACAGTTTGATGTTTATGCACGTGAATCTCATTTATTTCACTAATGAGTATGGTCTCAAATTGCATTGATTTACTTATAAAAGTCCCAAGTTTATTCTTCTTTATGGCTGAGTAGTACTCCATTGTATAAAAAGACCGTGTTGCCTGACAAGCACAGGGTCCTGAGTTCAGTTCCCAGTACCAAAAAAATGAATGAATGAATGAATAAATAAATAAATAAATAAGACCATGTCCTTTTTAAGCATTCTTTGGTTGATGAGCATTTTAGTTGTTTCCAAGACTTAGCTATTACAAATTATGCTGCTATAAATGTGGGTACGCATATATCACTATGGTATGATGTTTTTAATTCCTCTGGGAAGACACCCAGAAGGGGGGATAGCTGGATCAAATGGGACCTCTCATCCTAATTTTTTGAGGAATCCCCACACTGATTTCCATAGTGACCATACCAGTACACACTTTCACCAACAGTGGAGAAGGGTTCCTTTCTACCCTAAAGCCCCTTCTGCATTTGTTATTGGTTGATTTCTTGATAATAGACATTCTTTCTGGAGTGAGATGGAATCTCAGCCATGCTTTAATTTATATCTCTTGAATGACCAATGATACTGAACGTTTTTTATAAATTTCCTTGGTATTTATATTTCTTCCTCTGAGAAGTGTCTATTCATATGTTATGCTCATTTTTGGATTGAGCTTTTTAATTTGGGGGGTCTGATTTTTTTCAATTCCTTATATATTTTAGATAGAAGTCCTTTGTCTGAATGATAAATGGCTAAAATATTTTCACTGTGTTGTCTGTGTGTTGTCTTTTCACCCTGATTGTGATTTCTTCTGAAGTGGAAGAGCTTTTTAATAAGATCAGGCCCCAGTTGTTGATTCTTTAAAGTATTTCCTGTGCAACACCTATGTCTTCAAGATTTCTACCTACTTTCTGTTCGGTAGACATAGTGTTTCTATTTTAATATGTAGATCCTTGATCCGTTTTGACTTTAGTGAATAGTGATGACATGGGTCTAGATTTAGTCTTTCCATAGAGAGAGCCAGTTTTTCTAGCACTATTTATGAAAGAGGCTATCTTTTTTTCCAGGGAACATGTTTGGACTTTTGCCAAGCATAAGGTGGCTGAGTGTGCTTGGAGTTGTTTCTTTGTATCCTAATGTGTTCCACTGACTCCCAGGTCTATTTTTTATAGTATCATGTTCATTTCATCACAGTAGCTTTGTAGTATAATTTCAAGTCAGGGATTGTGATGCCCCTGCCTTGCCTTTGTTGTCCTGGCATGCCATTGATATTCTAGGTCTCTTCTGGTTTCAGATGAATCTTAGGAATGTTTTCTCTAGCTCTGTGAGGTAGGGTAATAGCATTTTGATCAGGATTACATTAAATCTGTTTAACATTTTTACTATGTTGGTTTTTCTTATCCATGAGCAAAGGATATCATTTCATTTTCTGACATCATCTTCTCCTTTTTCACAGTACTGTAATTTTTTTTCCAAAGACAAATTTTATTGAGCCCCTCAGCTCTAGTTCTGTTTCTCCTGCACTGTGTTGGTTCCATGGAGTCGCCCAGTCCTTTGAGCAGCAATAAGACCCACTTTTCGCCCTGTAGGGGCATCTCTGTGGATGGTTGAGGGTTTGCTGATGTGTTGGTGGTTGCAACCTCCAAAGGGATGGTTCACAGGATTCATGGCCACGCCACATATATGTAGCCAGTAGTTCCTCTTTGCCTTGTATTTGTGGTAGGCTCAGCCAGACTTCAGGATAGGTTTATCATTTCTGCCACTGTCAGCTACTACACCAACAACAGCTCTGTTGGCAAAGGAGATGACCTTCTTAGAACCTGAGGGCAGCTTCACTTCAGTCTTCTTGGTTTCAGGGTTGTGGGATACGACTATGGCATAGTTCCCAGAGGCTTGGGCCAGCTTACCCCCGTTCACAGGCTTCTCCTCCAGGCAGCACATGATGCTGCCTCAGGCATGGTGCCCACAGGGAGAACGTTGCCAATTTTGAGTTGGGCCTTCTTGCCACAATATATGAATTGGCCTATGTGGATACCCTTGGCAGCGATGAACAACTTGGTACGCTTCTTGAATCAGTACAGATCCTGGAAGACCACCTTAGTGAGGGGTGCACCATGGCCCGGGTCATGGATAATGTCCTTCACGATGCCCTTTATATAGCTGTGTTGTTCTGTGAAGTCCACGGTGCATAGAGAAGCAGTGCCCTTGCAATGTTTCATGTGCCTGCGAGCACAGAACCAGCACCCTTTCACTGTCCATGGATCACGTGGCCCATGATAGTGGGTCTGTTCCCGAGCACAACCAAAAGAGCACTACTGTAATTTTTAATAGATAAATCCTTTACCTTCTGTGTTGTATTGATTCTTAAGTTTTGTTTTTGTTTGTTTGGTTTTTTTGTTTGTTTGTTTGTTTGTTTGGTATGCCTTTGTGAAGGGTGTGGTTGCTCTAATTTCTGTTTCAGTGAGTTTGTTGTTTGTGTACAGGATTGCTATTGGTTTTTGAGTAAGTGTTGATTTTGTGTCCAGCTACACTACTGACAATAATTATTATACCTGTAAGTCTTTTGGGGCAGTTTTTGGGTTCTTCTATGGAGAGTATCTTGTCATGTGTGCACAATGATAATTTTACTTATTCCTTTTTTATCTTTATTTCTTTTATTCCCATCTAATTGCTCTGGCTAATGTTTTCAAAATTATATTGACTGGGAGTAGTAGTAGTGGACATCCTGTCTTGTTGCTAATTTTAGAGAGAAAGATTTTAGTTTTTGTCTATGTATAATGATATTGACTATGAGTTTGTCATAGATGGCTTTAATTAGATTGAGGTGAAGACCATCTATTTTGGTTTTCTGTAGGATTTTTTTTTTTTCATGAAGGAGTGTTGGGCTTCATCAGAAGCCTTTTCTGCATCTGTTGAGATCATCATGTGATTTCTGTCTTTGGCTCTGTTGATATGATGTGTTATATTTATTGATTTGCATATGTTGAACCATCCCCATGTTCTTGGGATGAATCTCACTTGATCATAGTACATTATCTTCTTGATGATTTGCTGAATTGTTTGCTAATATTTTACTGAGGATTTTTGCATGTGTCTTCATTAGGGAAATTGGTTTCTAGGTCTCTGTTTTGGTGAACTCTCTCTCTGGTCTGGGTATCAGGGTGACTACTGCCTCCATGAGTTAAGTATTCTTTCCTTTCAATTTCATTGGAGAGTTTCAAGAGTATTGGTATTAAATCTTCTCTAAATTTCTGGCAGAATTCAGCAGTAAGTCTACTAGGACCTGGGTTTTTCTTTTTTGGTAAGTTTTAATTACATTTTCAATTTCATTAACTGATATTTGGTTATTCCTAATTTTTATATCTATTTGATTCAGTTTTGGTATTTTGTATATATTTAGGAATCTGTCCATTTGTTTTGTGTTTTCCATCTTCTGAGTAAAGATTTTCAAAGTAGATACTGATGATCTTCTGAATATTCATCAGGTCTGTAATGGTTTTATCCTTTTCACTCCTGAGTGCATAAATTTGAGCCTCTTGTTTGCTTGCTTGCTTGTTTTCTTGCATAAGATTGGCTAAGATTTTATCAATTTTATTTATTTTTTCAAAGAACCAACTTTTAAATTCATGAATTCTCTGTATTGTTTTCTCAGTCTCTATTGCATTAATTTCTGTTCTGATCTTTATAATAATTTCCTCCCTTCTATTGAATTTGGCCTTGAATTGCTCTTCTTTTTCTAGAATCTTCAGGTGCAACATTAGGTTATTTATTTGTGCTCATTTTGTTTTCTAGGTGTGAGCATTTACTGCCATAAATTTCCATCTTAGAATGGCTTTCATTGAGTTTCTCAGGTTCCAGTATGGTATATCTGCATTTTCCTTTAATTGTAGGCAATTTTTTCATTTCTTCTTTAATTTCTTCTGTGACCCATGGGTTGTTCAACAGGCTATTAAATTTCCATGTGTTTGTGGAATTCTTTTTGATTTCTTTTGTCATTGATTTCCAGTTTCATTGTAGTATGATCAAACAATATGCATTGGATAATTTCAATTCTTTTGCATTTACTTAAGCATTTTATGTGGTCTCATGTATAGTCTATTTTAGAGAATGTCCCATGTGCTGCTGAGAAAAATGTGTATTCTGATGTTGAATGGAATTCCTATAAAATCTATTAAGTCCATTTGTTCACAGATTTGGTTCAATTGTGATTTTTTTTTCTGATTTGTTGTGTGATTTATCTATTTATGGTTGTACAGTATTAAGGTTCCCTGTTAAAACTGTGTTATTGATCATTAGATTTTTCATGTCTATTAATGTTTGTCTTGTATGGTTGAGTTCTTCTATATTTGGTGCATATCTATTTATGTTTGCTATCCCCCACTCCGTGTTTCCCCTAACAAGTATATAATGACGTTTTTCTCTCCTTTGATCATTCTTGGTTTGAAGTTCACACTGTCTGCAAACAGAATAAATTCCCCTGCTTTTTTCTGAGTGTCCGCTGCATGGAGTACTGTTTTCTATCCTTTGACTTTAAGTCTCTGAATTTCCTTTTGAGTTAATCGTGTTTCTTGTGTACAGTGTCTTGTTGTATTTTATTTCTTGTTACATTCTGTCAGTGTGTTTCTTTTGATTGGTAAACTGAGGTCATGTACATTGATGGTTATACCTGATATGTATTGGCTTATCTTTGTCATGTTATTTTCTCTCTGTTGGTTCCCTACATTTCCTCTCTGTTTAATTGCTTGCCCTGATAGTAGTTTCTGTTATTATTATTATTGTCATTATTATCTCTTTCAAGGATATCTTTCAGTATTTTTTATAGAGTTAGTTTGGTGGTCATGAATTTCTTCAGTTCTCTGTCATGGAAATATCTTATTACTCCATTAATTTTAACAGTTTTGCAGGGTATGTCATTTTGGATTGGAAGAGTTTTTTTCTTTTTTCTTTTAGAGGACTTGAAAGACTTTACTCAAGCTCTTCTTAGCTTGAGGGTGTGTGTTGAGAAGTCTTCCAAGATTCTGATGCCCTTCCTTTATGGATGATCTGTTTCTTTTCTCCAACAGATTTTAATATTGATTTTGTGTGTGTGTGTGTGCTGAATTTCTTGGATCATGATTTTTCTATGTTTGGGTGTAGATTTATTTTGCTTATGGCTAATTGGAGTTTTATATGCCTCGGTTAACTGTATGTAAGATTTTTTTGTCCATGCCTGGGAAATTTTCTGCTTTTAACTCTACAAATAGATTTTTTTTTAATGTCATTTGTGTAGACTCCTGCTTTTTCGTTGATATCAGTTATTCTCATATTGCTTTTGTTTATGGCCTCTTGCAGCTGTTGAATTATTTCCTGATATTTTGTTATAATCAGATCTTTCTTTTCATCATTGCTAGCCAAGATCCTGTCTTCATGGTCTGAAAGTCTGTCTTCAATTTCATATAAGCAGATTTGCTACTTTCAGTGGAATTTTAATTTCCTAGATATTTGTTTGAATCTGTTTCTTGCATTTTATTTTTGTCCTATATTGCTCATTCATGGTTTTCATCATCTTTCTATCATCATCTATTTTTGTATCTATCTCTACTGTAGATTTGCTGTACAATTCCCTTATAAATGTTGACATTTCTTTTTTTACCTGAGAGATAATTTCTGATCTTATTTCCTCTATACCTGCCTCACTTTGTTCCTTTACTGCAGTTGCTATCATTTCAGAGATGTCAGGTGTGCCTTCCATTTTTCTCTATCTCATTGTCCCCTGGACTTGTTCTGGGTGGGCTGGAGATCTGAGATTGCACTTTGCTTCTGTATCTTATCATTTTTCTATTTCAAAGGCTTTTATTTTACTTTCTGTGTTTATCCTGGAAATTTTTGTAGTGGGTAGCTTTATCACTGGTATCAAGGCCTGTCTAGTTAAGATTTATTTTTCAGAGATGTCTTCTATGTGTAGGAAATTCTTGCTTTATGTTTGTCCCAAGATTCTACCTTTCCAATTAGTGAAGAGTGAGATGTTGATATCTGTTTGGCTCAGTCCCCAGTCCTTTGTTGCTGGGGTATGGGGAGGTTGTTACCCCAGAGCTTCCCAGTATTTTTTTTTTTCCTGTGGAACCGGAGTTTGAACTCAGGACCCTGCATTTGCCAGGCAAGTGCTTATTGTACTGAGCTATCTCCCCGGCCCCCAATATTGTTAAGGAAGTGAGAACAACTTTTTACAATAGATATGACATCCTACCTAAAGTAGTGTAATTAGCAGTAACAATAGTATCAAGCATAATTTGGAAAATGACAAACTATTGTGACTGTTAATTTTGTATCTTAATCCATAGCATCAAAATGTCCAATTATATTACAGAATCAATTGTAAATTGGGAACTTGTGTTCAAAATGTTTCTTCTTGGTGGAGTTGTTTTATCCTGTGGTGGGGAGATTTAAGAAGATAATGGATAAACAAAGATAACTGAAAAGAAAGTAGAATCCAAGTTGGGGCAAAAAGGATGATCAGGCAAGCTTGAGAAACTAAGGAAGAGAAGAGAGAAAAATAATGAGGGAGTAAGCAAGGGACTATTATTGAACATGGTCTCTGGGTTTGGGGGATGGGATTGCTTTTTGTGGCTGAAGTTCTCCCCAGCCATTTAGAAAAGAGATAAAAAAGATAAGAAAAAAAGAGAAAAAGAAATGAAAGAGAGAGAG
>NDGN011449202.1:8248-19500 GCA_002564285.1 Tympanoctomys barrerae
AAGAAGAAGAAAATTGTGGATAGCTTTATATATTTCTGGAATAGTAGTTTTCAAACTAGGAACAAGTTTCCTCTTCAAGGCCATTGGTCAATATCCAAAGACATTTTTTGGTTGTCATAAATGGCATCTCGTGAGGAAAGGCCAGCAAACCTGCTTAATATTGCCATGTACAGGATAGCTCTCATAACAAAGGATTATCCAGCCCCAGAATGTTAGCAGCACAAGGCCAAGAGAGCCTGTTCTCAAGTGAGGGTCCATAGTAAGTACTTGCTACATTCTTGAAGGATCCATGACCTAAATCCATAGGTCTTGGAACCCCAGCTCTAGACAGAATGTCGTGTACAGCACCTTTACTTCTTGCTTGAATCTCCCACGGGCACCCAGGACATCGGGCCCTCATTTCTCATTTCTTCTCATAGACAACCAGTTTTACCATGACAGTCACTCTCCCTGTAGAAAAGAAATTCTCTGCATGAACACCAACTCACCTTGGCACAAACCACCTCTCCGGTGACCAGCTTTCCAATTCCATTGGCTAAATAAAGGCCCTTAGTCTTGCATTCTTCAGTTCTCTTGCAGCCTCAGTCTAACTCATCACCACACTCCACCAAGATCCCAAATCTCTTCTTATACCCAACTGTCCACTATGTAACTCATGCTTGGTCCATTTCTGCTTACCTTTAGCAGTGATCACAAGCCTTTGCTTAGCCTACTGCTAGACTTCTCCTCCATCTCTGTCTCCCTCTTCCATTGTGTATATGAACAATACAAGCTTTCTACAAGGATAGACAAAACAACAAAGCATCACTTCCCCACTAAACAAAGGGCACTATATTCTGGAGAAAGTGGGAAGCGCCACCTTGGACCTGCCAGAGAGAGCTTTCTTCTCTGCAGTAACTGGACTCAAAGGCCTCACCATGAGATTCTCTCAGGTCTCTGCTTGGAGAGAGCCCACCTTGTGGTTTAAAATGCCTCTACAAAGTGGAATTACATACCCTAAGCTATTGCAATAAACCACAGCCTAACACCCCCAGCCTCCACCATTATATACTGTTAAATATTTAATTAAGAAATCATATAAAGCAAACTGTTATATATACAATAAAGAAGAAAAAAGCACAAAGCAGAATACAGGTGCGGAACAGAGCTCAGCCTGCTACAAAGTACAATTTTCATTTGCTTTTACACAGGAGCATTTGGAGAAAAAGACTGTTTTGCCAAGTTTTTATCTTACTTTTCATTTTCCTGAAGCATGTCTTTTCCAGAAAGAAAAGACATTTAATAAGTATTAAAAACATGTGTTTAAACCATTTTTAAAAAGTTTAATTTTCTTTAAAAACGGTTTCCGTAGCTGGGGTCTTCTCCAAGTTTCTGGAGCTAATATTTCACCTGATCATATGTCAGGTCTGACCTGAGTGACCCTGCACAGGCCTCTGTCAATCATAGGGGACTTTACTTGGACCCCCTACCTAAGAAGATTCAGCGTCCACTGGTATCTGCTAGGAGAGAAAAGCGAACACTAACAAAGACCTGACACAGTCATCTGAGAGGAAGGATTTGGTTTTCTGGGAGCTTGTTTCATATTATTGTGATGGCAATAAAGCAAAGTTCTGGAAGAAGGCCAGGGAGTCCTGAGCAGCTCAGGCCCATAAACATAATCAAAGTCTGTATCAAGTTTATACCCCAGGCGGTAGTAACAAATGACACAAAGTGTAGTAAAAGATGCTGAACATGGCTCAGAGAAGTTAATGAAACACGAATGAAAGTAAACAACTGCCTCACTTACTGTAAACCAGCTCCATGCTGGGCCCTGAGCTCCTAATGGGAGCTCTGCTGAATGAAAGGGGATACAATCTTGGAGGAGCCTCCCTCCTGCCCAGAGTGACAGGATCTACCACAGTCAAAGGCAGAGCTTGAGCGCAATGGCTGAAGGTGGCTGGTGGGCCTTTCACTTGCCTGAACTGCATTTCTGGAGCTGATAAAGAAGCTAAACCTGAACTTGTACTTGGCAGTGGCTGAGGGTAAAGGGTCTAGGATGAATTGTTCTCAAACAATTTCTCCAGGGCATAATATGTAAATAAAAAGAAAAATGGAACAGCACTCTTTCCACAGTGTTTTCCAGCTTCTTCATTCAAAGAAAAAAATTGTGCTCTGTGTGTTAAATAAAGCACATCTTGCTTCCATTAAAGGGGTGGATTTTTGAGCGCAATATTTCTCTTTTCCCCAGGACTGAGTAGAAATTGTATTAGTTACTTTTTGGTTGCTAGGACAAAGTATTTGACACCTACAAGTTAAAGAGGGAAAGGTTTCCTTTAGCTCATGGTTTGTAGAAGTTTCAGTCCATGGTCAGCTGGTTCCAAAGCAGGGTGGAATGGCAGAGGAAGAGCAGCTTATGGCAGGCATGAAGGCAGGCAGGCAGGAGGCAGCAAGGCTTTTGTTTCCTGTTTTCTCCCATCCAAGGCTACAAAGCTGATGCCACCCACACCCAGGGAGGGTCTTTTGTCTTCAGCAAATCCATTCAGGCATACCCAGGACTACACTAGACCAATCAGTGGACACAAACCCTTCATTTACTGCCTTACACCTATGATCCAGCACCTCCAAAAGCCCCACCTTTGAGGGCTGGGCTGCCCATCTAGTATAAATCACAATAGGAGACACAGTTTTTGCAATGGTTAGTCTCTAAGAAAAGTGTCTTCACCATCCAGGACAGAAGGAGGACTACAGTCTGCTGTATATCATTCTTTTTTTTTTTTTTTTTTTTTTTTTTGTATTTAAGACAGGGTCTGCAGGGTCTCACTACATCAATTGGACTTGTAGTCATCCTCCTGTTTACAGCTTTCCAAGAGCTGGGATACAGGTACACGCCACCACATCCAGTCTCAATCACTATCTGAGTGCGCCCCAGGGGCAGGGCTGACACAGCAGGCCCAGGAATGGAACTCCCTGGCCTCTGCATCTGCCTAAACAGGCACTTTAATCCACTGAGCTATTTAGCCCTTCATTCCCTTTTTTTTTTTATTTTAGGGTAATACAAGTAAGTATGGTAAAAGAAAATATGAAAAAGCATTCTTCCTACCTCTATGAAAAAAATTAGATTTCTTCAAAAAATAATTTGAGAATAACAATAGTTAATACTGTGTCCCCCAAATGACATCTCACCCATCCTTTTGTGATCATGGTGCATAATCATTCTTACCTGGATGGGGTCCCAGAATGGCAAGGCTCCCCTTTTCTGGAGGCAAGGAAACCTATTTCCATGGCAACATCAAGATCCTCCCAATTTTCTGTCCCAGGGAAAACAAGGGACTTGTCTCTGGAGGGAAGCAGCTTTGTCTGAATATTATATGGCTGGTTTAGGGATTCTTCTTCCTAATATGTCTACAGAATGTATTTAAGAGAAACTCTTCTAAAGATAGAAAACTTTCCAAGGTTTTAATCATGGATTTGCAAGATTTTTTAGATATTAATCTAAAAAGCACAGTAATTACAGGTTTTCTGTTATTGAAGTTAGGCAATGATTTTATTCCTAAAGCTTATGTTAACATCTCCAGGATATGTCTACTTTATAGTTAACAATTGCCTGGGTGGATTTCTACTCAGCATATGATACGCAGATGACCAGCGTCACTACACATTGTGAAAGCAGCAGTAGTGGCCAGGGGGCACAGAAGAAATCCAGGTAGAAATCAGTGAGAGGATTAGTTTGTTCCTGGGCTACTTGGAAGCCCAGCCTTAGCTAGCTCATCAGTCCTATCTCCAGCAATTCTATCAATGCCAGAATTTTTCACTTGGCGTGTTTACACCTAAACTGTATGAAAACAGCTCAGGGCCAAATGAAGGACAGTTCTCCACTCAAAGGTTCATTTGCTCCCATGGATTGGAACTAAACCAACAGTGGCCTTCAGCTATGCGAGACAAGAGACAAAGCAGATCCTTCAAGGCACATGGCCGGCAAACTTATTATTATTTTAGTGGTCGTGGATTTCATACACAATTCAAAAACTCTGCATTACTGTGTCTTTCTACAAAGTAAAACCATCAGGAATCCAGCCACCAGCAGTCAGGGGGAGAGGCCACGAGGAGGTTTGCTGCCTAAAGTAGATAAAGAGATATGAAGACTAAAGAAGTTGAAGAACCATGACAGTGTACTCTTGCGGAGAAAGAAAGGAAAGAGGGAAAAGCACGTGAGCAGATCAAAAAAAAAAAAAAATGCAGCAGAGTAAGGATCACTTGGGTGGCCAAAATGACATCTCACATCCAGCAAGGCTATGATTGCGCTTCTGAAGTACTACAGTCAGGAAAAGGGAAAAAGAACAAATAAGACCTCAGCATTGCTCGGTGAGAGTAACAAAGAATAAGAGAACAAAGAAACCTGCAAGATGTTTCATGTTTTCCTTTATAAAGTGGCCAAGGGGCTAGAGAAACTTCTAGGGTTATGGACCAAACATGCTAGCCTGCTCGCCTAGAAAGTCAAAAGCCACAACAGGAAGAAGAAATAGAGCTAAAAACTAAACTAAGAAACTCTTGGAACCCAACAGAAAAATACAAAGAAAATAAACTCATTTTTCTAAGAATAGTTGTGTCTGTATATTCCTTATAATTCCTATACATGTTCTCTGAAAATGTTTAAATTTTAAGTTGGTAGGTCAGTTTATTGGAGAAAAAAAAAAAAACAGTACTCTTTTAAATACAACCCTATAGGTTGTAGTTAACCTTTGAAATGCTGCTTAGATGCTTCGATTAGATCTAATGGAACAAATCTAATATTCTTAACCAAATCTAATATTCTTCACAAATAAGCTTGTAAAAAAAAAAAAGAATGTGTAATATCACATTGATCAATATTACTCCAAGGGACCAGGGAGATGGCTCAGTGGAATAAGCATTTACCTGGCAAGCGCAAAGGCCTGAGTTCAATCACCCGTTCCGCCAAAAAGAAAAATATTGCTCCTTCACCACTAAGATATATTAAAGCTCATTTTCCCTCAAGCTATCTAACAAGACACTGCCTTGAGGAAACAAAATATAAAGTCCCTGAACTTGACATGATTCACACTCAGGACATAAAATAGGAAATAGTAGACCTTATACGAAAGTTTTCCCATCTCTTGTTTCTATGGGGGAGACCAACAGACCAGGCACTACACATTTTGTAAAAAACAAAACAAAAAAACTCTAGATGGTCTCCATCATCAGAAAAAATAAAAGGTCTCATCTCTTGCTCTTCAATCTGTTGTACAAATTCCAAATCACTTGTGCGCTTGTTCTTTCCTTTTCCCACCATCCAGGAAGAAGCTATTACTAGTCTACTTCGGTCCACACCACCAATCTGGAGCCGCACAGGAAAGGAGAAGCAGAGACGCGCTGGAAATACACCTTGGAGAGCCATCTGGAATAGAACTCCAGTAGGATCTGAGCTGCGCTCTATCATGCAGTTACCAGAGCATTGTCTTGGAGCTGAGATAAGGAAACCGCCTGGAAAATGTAGGCAGGATCCAGAAAAAGGGCTGTAGGTGGAGGAACTTACCAGAAAATGATTCAGCACACTGTTGCAGCCCCTCTTTGAGTTTGCTTCAGTGACACTGTGTAGGAAACAGGGTTGAGCCTTGCAGGGTGGAGAACTGAGCCACAACTGGGGGAGCTGATGAAACTTCACAAAGGAGCCTAAGGGAAGACCCCACTGGGTGTGGACAAATGTGCTTCTGAGCCCTATTACTGCAACAAAATGCCTGAAATAATAAACTTGTAAAAAGAAAAGCATTGGTTTTAGTTTATAGTTTTAAGGCCTTCAGCCTAAGACTTGGTGAACCCATTGCCTTGGGCTTCCATGGGTATGCTATAGGGAAATGACAGCGCAAACCCCCATAGAGCAAATAAAGACGGCAGAGGTCAAGGTCCAGAGCTCCCTCCATGTGCAGTGCCCCCAGTGACCTGAGAACCTCCCACTGGCCCCTCTCCTAAAGGCTCAACACCCCTCCTCCCAGAACTGCCATGTGTGAAGTGAAGCCCTTCCTTCAACAGAATCACGGCCAGCAGATCATGTAATCTAAGCCATCGGCACTGACTGCCCACTCTGACCCTGAAACAATGAGATTCGTGTAGCTTACTCTTGGTTCAGACTCTTGTAGAAATCTAAAAGGATTAAAGTGAAATGGTGATGTGGGTTTCATGGGTATGTCCATTTGTCAAAGACACACTGTTAAGATTGTTGGTGTATGTGAAATTTATTTCTTAAAGAAACTTAAAAATTGTTTTCTCATGGTGAAGAATAAGTGTGAGGCGCTATGAAGCAAGAATGAAAGAATGATTTAAGTATCGAAGTCCAGGGATCAGAACATGGGATTTTACTTTACCATTCTGTTTGCCTGTGTTTGACATTTTATATAAGATGAAATTATGGTTTATATCCATATATTCCTACACACACACACACACACACACACACACACACATCCAAAGAGTGAAGGCACTAGTTTCAGAACCATCTGGTCTTGATTCTGTCACACGTAGTTCACAGTTCACTTGGTGAGGAAGATCAGGCTTTGACATCTGTCAGCCTACCCAACACTACATCAACTTGAGCATTTGGTATGACGTCATCTTTACTCTTCTTGCCTCCAGAAGAGGAGCTAGGCAACAATAACACATTTCCTCTGCAGAGATTTGTAATAACAGAGCTTTATACAATCCTTTCGATCGCTTGCCATCTCAAACACTTGTCCATGCTCCATTACCCAGGCTGAAAATGGAGTCTGCAATGCGATATCTAATGGAATAGTCAGGTATGACTAAATGTTTTCCCCTAGAATTCCCTCAACTGATGGTACTATTAGAAATGCTATTCTTCTCATTCTTGCCTGGTGGTTTATTCCCTTTTCATTGGTACATTCTTAAATTACCAAATGAGGAATGATACATGATTTCTTGCTTTCTCTTGAGTAGGGAAATAAACTCAGTTTATTTCATCACCCCAGTATGGGTTTCCTCAAGTTCCATTTTATATTTCCTGCTTTTGGT
Source organism: Tympanoctomys barrerae (assembly GCA_002564285.1). Taxonomy (NCBI): domain Eukaryota; kingdom Metazoa; phylum Chordata; class Mammalia; order Rodentia; family Octodontidae; genus Tympanoctomys; species Tympanoctomys barrerae. The sequence goes on from NDGN011449202.1 coordinate 15,269, forward strand.
GCTTTTTCCTTAATATAATCGCTGAAATCCTTTGGAATAATTTCAGAATCAAATGAATCTATTCCACTGAACAGGAAAAGACACATCCCATGATAGAGGTAGGCCCACAATAAAATTAAAGAAATCACTGAGAAATTCGTTAAAGTCCTGGAAAAATGAATTTATAAATGTAATATTGGGGCACCAGAACCAATTATTTGGTTTTCCATTATTTTTATAGGGAAAATACATTCAATTTTTGCAATTGTAGGTGTTCAACACAAATTTGGAACAAATTGAGTTTACAACTGAGATATCACTGTAATCTGTTTATAAGGTACTCAATAGACATTGTTATAAGATAAAATATTTAATAATTATACTAATAAGGGATGGCCTAGTCTAAATTATGAAATATCCTATAAAGTGATGAGAAATAGTCTACAAAGTAAAACTTATTACACCTAATAAAAGACAATTAGTAGAAGTAGGAATACTTGTAGATTTATTTTGATGACTAGACAATTTTTAATTAGCATACAAATAACCTTGGGAATAAATTTTTGTTGCTAAAGTACTGTGAACAACATGCTTACATAACAAGGTTGATAAGCAAGCCCATTTTCATTACTTATCAGTCTCAACGATCCTTTCCCTTTCTTTAAATTTAAGATAAACCAGGAAAAAAAGATAAACAAGGAAACTTGTCCCATTATTTTTTTATAAATTTTGAGTTAGTAAAGTCAAAATTCATGAATTTAAACTTGCATTAAATAAACATAGTTGTGAGCACTTCTAACTTCAGATATATTGATGTCACATACACCTTGTCCTACTCTTACCTGTAAGAGGGATAATACTTAAAAAATAACGGCATTAATTTGGATGGTTATTACAAAATATTGGATTCAAAGTTGTTCTTTCTTTCAGCTAAGAATGCTTCAGCCTTTGTCTCAATCTATACATTGGGTCCTTCTGCTAAAGCATTTTTAAACTTTTTTTATAATTATCAATATCACAAAATTTAATACTGATTTATTACCATACTCAAAATTTGATATATACCCAAATATTTCAAAATCAAAAATGGAATTATGACAGTCAACTCATAGCTCATATTCAAGTTTCATTTACCTTTATTAAAATGTCTTTCTAATTTTTATTTATTTATTTATTTATTTATTTATTTATATTTCAGGGAAGAATCTACAGGGTGTTCAGGGTCTCACTACTAGATCAGACTTGTAGTGATCCACCTGTCTACAGCCTCCCAAGAGCTGGGATTACAGTGTGCGTCACCACACCCAGTCTCAATTGCTGTCTTAGCGCAGCCCTGGGGGCGGGGCCAGCATGGGGATCGAACCCCTGGCCCCTTCGCCTGCTTGCAGGCGCTTTAATCTGCTGGGCTATTTGGCCAGCCCTAAAATGTCTTATACAGCTTTCTTTTTTCTTTCCTAATTTAAAATTCAACAGAGGAGCATCTATTCCATTTATTTTTTGCAGCATATATTTTTATTTTGGTTATATATGTTAATATAGTGAATAACATATTATATTATATATATTAATATAATATAGCCAAATAATATTTCAACCATTATTAAGTGTCCAGTTCAATGAAATTAAGTGTGTTCTTGTTGTCATGCAATTGCCATTACCAGAGTAGCATTATAGCCTTTGTCACTGGGTCTCAGGATGAGTCTTGAGTCCTTGGATCAAACTGTTTCCAGTCAGAGCAAAGACTAACTAAGCTGCTGACTGAATAACCCAGCAAATAAAATAGTACTTAAACCAGCGCACAAATGTCTTTAATGTACTAAAACCTGGGCACATTTCCATGCCCAGCTAAATTGCAGAGGCATGGTTAGACCATAAATCTAACACTCTAGTTCAGTTCTGGACACATATGCAGGTATTTTAGTTGTGAAAATGTGTTCAAAGTTGAGGTTAATATAAACTTGGCATTTAAGATTAAGAGGAAGAGGGAAACATCCTGCAATTCCCTGGAGCCTTCTCTATTCTCATCTAAGCTCCTTTTTATTAGCTACAAGTGGATTTTCCACACTGTGGATTTTCAAAGATGAATTCCTTTTGTGTTTCCATATGTTACCCGACTCAAGCTGATCTGGAAATGCCTTAGCAAAACATTATATGGTAGAATCTGCTACGAAAACAAAAGTAAAATAAACAAACAAACAAACAAATGTGTGCAGCCCAAGGTATCATTAGAGTGAGTTTGCATATATTGGCCTCCTACATAAATACTCAGGAAAGGGTTTTCTGGGGATGTGGCTCAGTGGTAGAGTTCTTGCCTTGCATGCATGAAACTCTGGGCTTCATCTCCAGCGCTGCAGTCCAGGACAGTTTCATTATAATCCCAGGACTATACCTGGGATTATTCCCGTACATGTGCTTTTAGCTTTTATTTTTGTTAGTATGTTTGCAGTCAATTGTGATTATATTCATCATAGGGAGTTAGTACATGTATGTAATGCATGTACTTTTGTCTCTATGAATTTAGAAACTTTCTAAGTGTCTGGCTACCTGAGAATGAACACTTCAAGAAACAGGAATTACATTTATGTCCCAGCATCGATAGTGGGAATTGCAGGTGTGGGAACTGTACTTGAATCAAAGGATTTGGTACATCTGTCTTCTAATTCTGAGTCCAGAGAAAAGAGACCCAGGCTGAGCTGCAGACAGGACACCTGACATAGCAGAAAAGGAAACATGTATCTAACATTGGTAAGTCACCAACACTGGAGCTGAGTGCTTTGTATACATTATATAGTGAATCCCAACTTACTCTCACTTACTAAGCCCATCAGAGAAAAACAGGTTCAAAGATGCATTAAGTAACATTAGTACAGTTAATAAGTAGTGGAGCTTGGAGCATGGCCCCTGCAGGACCCTGGGGCAAGCAGGTGTGCTTGCCTAGACAACCTCATGAATACTAGGTTCCAGTAACAGGCCAGCGGCAGGCTGGAAGGACATTTCCAATTGTGTGCCAGAGCACTTTTTGGAAGATGTTTCTGTTCCACCTTTGTCAGTGGCTTAAGCAAACTCGCACATCTGCATGGAACATAGGAAATGGATTTGAACCTAAATTGGATTACAGAAAATGCACATGAGCTAGAACAATGGACTAAATAGGATCAAGAAAATGTCATGATAGGGAAGTAAATGTCAAGGTCTGCAAAAAAGTTGAAAACAAAGCAGCATGCTTGGGACCACAGGGAGCTCAGATTTCAATTTTTTCAGATTTGGGGATATTGGTCTATGGATGGAACTTCATTGCATGAAGCAAATTCTGTGACCAAAATTGTGGAAAAGAGTTAAATTCATGAATCTAGGTACCACTGCATAGTGAGATGCCTTAGAGATTGATCTCAAATGTAAACACAAAATTATTTCTTTACCTTACCCACATACTCTGAAGGTTATGGTATTTTTAGTGTTCCTATATGTTGACTACACATCCCATGAGTCACAGATATGAAACTCTATACTTAGTGCATAATGCCAGCACTCGTTTCCGAGTTTGGGAGCATTTGGGATTTTAGATTTTTTTTAAGCAGGGATGTTCAATCTGCAAAACATGAGGGAGGTGAAATTTATTTAAAAATAACCACCACAGAAAATCTTCTAATAGTGTCATAAGTCAATAGCAACACATGGTCACAGGTAGAGTCTCTGCTATACAAAAGATATACAACATCTGAAATAAAAGTGGGGATGACTCTACTATAATCTACAATGATCAGATATCACCTACAAGGGACCGCTTCTGCATTCTATTAATACATACTGAATTCCTTTTGGTGGAGGCATGTACTGAGGTTATGACACTGCGGAGTCTAAGAAATCAAGAAAATCACTCAGGAATGGAAAGAAGGTTACAACTATGCCTTAGGGGAAAAGTGAAGGAATGGGAGGATACTTAGCTCCAAGAAAAGTCTGTTAAAGAGCCTTTTAGTTAAGGACTGATGGGAAAAGAGGAACCATGTTTTACAGTAAATTTTACAATATTCAGAATACGTTCTGCCTCTCCCTGTACAAATGATATGCCCCTAGTCCTCAGAGGTTGGGCTTGGCCATGTGATTTGTGTTGCTTCTCCTAACGGCAGGAGTATAAACACCATCACTGCCCTTTGGAGCAACCCCATGACTTGCTTTGGTCAACAAAATACTATATAGGCAACAGTGATTATGTAAAGAAGACAGCGTCAATCAAATTAGAGGTGGCAGCTCAT
>NDGN011449203.1:0-10687 GCA_002564285.1 Tympanoctomys barrerae
CTTCGTTTTTCTTTTCTTTTCTTTTTTTAAATTAGAGTCCTCACATGTCATTGTTAAGTTTCCAACAGAGATTGGTCCTTCTTAGTTGGGAATAGAAAGTACTAGTCTTCCAAGTACCTCTCAGAAGGCTGGCCAAGGTCCAGGGAGATGGCTCACTGGAATAAGCGCTTCCCTGGCAAGAGCCAGGGGCTGAGTTCAATCCCCGATTCCAAAAAAAAAAAAAAAAAAAAAAAAAAGAAAAGAAAAAAGAAGGCTGGCCAAATAATTCAGTGGATTAAAACCCCTGCTCGTGCAGACACAGCAGCAAGGGTTCAATCCCTGCTGTGGGGTGTCTGCTCTGCCCCTGAGGTACTCAGAGATGGGGATTGAGACTGGGCGTGGGCGTGCACCTATAATCCCAGCTCTTGGGAGGCTGAACGCAAGCAGATCACTAGGGGTCTGATTATGTAGTGAGACTCTGTTGACCCTGTACTAAAATACAAAAAACAAAAAAAAAAAAAGAAAGAAAAAGAAAAAAGAACTAAGTACCCCCCAGAGAATAAAACTTTGAACAATCTGGCACACATCCAAAGTGCTACTTAAACACACTGAACAGGAAGACCATCCATTATTAATGGGATGTCAAAATACTATTTTTTAACATTTACTGCCCGCTAATCATTTCATGGATTGTATTAATTAATCATGCTCATATTTAAGGTGTTTTACTTCATGAACTATTAGATAAGAAAAATTGATACTTGGCCAAGTAAAGAACTTGCCCAATGCCTCATTGCAGAACTCTGATACTACTTCAGATCTCTGTGACAAGAAAATGTGGTCATGGGCCACTAAACTGTACTTGTTCCCCAAATCTAGCAGATTTCCCCTCAGACTCCCACTGATGCACTGCGCACATGTTTGGCAGAGGTGTCAACCAGGGTCTGGGATGGGGGCTCACAGCTTTCACAGTACCAGCTCTTGAGATTAGCAATGCTAAGTGATTTCCAGTCCTGGGGACTCCACACCTCACCCTCTGGGGAGTTTGCAGGTTCCCAGAGCCCCATCTCTGACACACAGGGAAGTCAAGCTTGTCCCATTCCGATTTCAGCCCAGGATTTGTGGTGCCTTGTTCTGAGCAGCCTAACAGACTCTAGATTTTAACCTTAGGAATAACATGCATATAATTCTGTACCTTTCACTACAATCTGATTATACCTCAAATTAGAAGGTCATGAGAGAAAAACACGAAAATAAATTTCTCTGTGAGGGAGCTGTGACTAAAGTAATTTTTCCTGATACAATGATGAATGTTGTATAAGAGGTGTAAAGTGGCAGATGGCATTTTTTATATCTTTAATTTATTGACCTGAGTGCCCTCCAGCCTCCAAAGCAGCTTCATCTGACAGAAATTAAACAAAATTTCAAAGAAAAGGGCAACACAAGACAGGAGCTATTTCCATTGCTGAAATAGAACAGGAACCACAACAATAAACAGAAAAATCCTTCCAACAAAGCACACAATAAATAAAACATCAAAAGCACAAACAGAAGAACTCAATTAAAGTAGAAAAGTTTTCAGTCTTTCCCTGAAGGACATAAATATTACTATTTATTATTTATACTGTGCTCGAGGTGCACACGGCATTATATGCCAGGTTGAATATCATATGAAAACAAAACAGAGAGGCCGGTGGGGCTTCTGATTTAGGAACACACTGAGAACAAGAATGCAGCGACTCCTCCAGAAGAAGAAAGGAAAGCCCTGAACACAGGTCCAGTAGCCAGCCGCTATTTAGGGAGGAAGGATTTCAGTATCATTTTCCATGAAAATAATTCAGGGTCAGATCATATCTGAACGTTTGCAATACTTTGATATTGAATCACAAATCATATGGTGAAGGAAATATGACAATTGGTAGGAAAGGTCAAAGTTTGGAACCTTCCATTGGCCACCTCTGATTCTCCACTTTAATTATTTTCAGCATTAGTTGCCTGGTAGATCACAACTCAAAGGTTTTTTTTTCCTATCCATATCTAATGTCTTATGTAAAACTTTTTCTCTATCAAAAAAATTTCTGGAGTGGTCCAGCACTGTCTTGCTATTAGATTTTAGACTATTGGTTCAAAATTCCATAGTGAAAGAAAGTCTTTGATTTTAAAATAACTTGAGTAGCCTATAGAGTCATACAGTTCAGGTGTTGTCTCATTAATACCATTCTATACCATTGTTCTATACGATATATATTATATATATTATATATATATTTTTTTTTTCTGGATCCGGGAATTGAACTCAGGACCTTGCACTTGCCAGAGAAGCACTTATCCTCTGAGCCATCTCTCTGGCCCAGTAATTAGGCCTTTGCAAAAGCTGACTTCTGAAGGCTCTGGAGCTGCTCTCCTGCACTCATCAGTTCTTAAGAGGTGGGGAGTGCTGCAGAACGCCAGGCCACCCTGACAGACAGATGCTTCTGCTGTGGATCCTTCCATCCACTGGGCAATATAGAGATATAGTTAAGCAGGCTTTCACCAGAGCCAAACAGAGAAAGCCCCTAATCTTGGACACCCAACCTCTCACCTGTGAGCTAAATACATACTTTCTTATTTCTAAAGTTTCCACTTCAAGTGTTTTGCACTTAAAATGGACCGATATTCTACTTTGGCCTGATATATCCTCATTTCATACAATATGAGCATGTATAACAGGCTGCAAAAGAATCATTTCTCTTTCTTAAAGGAAAGAAATGGATGGATAGCTGGCATGGTGGCACATGTCCATAATGCCAGCGCTTGCGAGTAGAGGTAGGGTGATCACTGTGAATTTGAGGCCATCCTAGACTATACTGTGAGACCCTGTCTCCAAAACACCAAAGAGCAACAACAAATGAAAAATACATGGAGAGAAAGAATCTATGATTGTACCAAAGCCACATTATCTTGGGTTAAAATATATTTGAATAATTTTAAGTTCTCTAATTGAACAACAACGGAAACAACACTGGATGACTAGTAAAATATTTCCTAAGAAGACCATTAGCAATTACTTAGAAAAAAGAATTGGGCTTCAGGCTGTGCTGGAATTGTTTTTGACGTGATGTTCCATAACATATCATATTCATCCATTATAATGTCAGTAAGCTTAGGCTAATCAAATAATAATGAACACCTGACACTTTCCCCACCATTTAATTCTTTTAATATTTCAATATCCAAAAAAATATTAGAGTGGGGCTATAGTGAATAATGTAAGCTGTATTTAAATAACAGCACAAATATCTGATCCCAGAAAGTGGCATATATATTCATTATAATACATGTAATACTAAATTGATTCATCAAATATTTCCTCTAATATTCTGGTGCTTACAATATTCTGCATTGTGTGTGCAGTAACTTCACAACTACTATGGGTAGTCACAAAACTCTCCTGATCTGACAGAGTTACCTTCCAGCTTAGCTTTAAGGTGATTTTATGGGCAATAAATAATATCTATGAGATAAATGTAACATTTTAGCAGCTACTGTACATTTTATAAATAAATGTAGATAACCATGATAGGGTAACAAAATGATCTCTGGGTGTGATTTCAAAGAACAAGTCTGATTTCAGTACCAAGGACAGCGAATTTTATACAAACACCCCCCCCCCCTTAACCACCACTCTGAAGTAGTTTCCCTGTCCCCAGAGTGGAAATATAGTGACTTCTTTGTGTTCTACAATTCAATTTGACTCTGTAAGTTATCTGTAAGGGTGAAACTCATATATATGGTATCTGAGTAGTAGGGTGCCTTCGATAGAGTAATGGTGAGAGAGAGTTACATTATTCCTTTCCCAGTGGGGATTCAAATTTCTCAGAGTAAACGGAATGGACTTAAATTGTTTGATTATTACATAACTTAATGAATGGTGAAGGAATTGAAGTGATTTAAATTTTAAAAAATCTTTAAAAAGGTAGTTTAGGACTGCCTTACATTATTCAAAAGTTAACAAATTGAATAAGCAGTACTCTTATCTTTAGTCTTTCTTAGAAATCTGAAATATTAGCTTAGGCTCTCATGATCATGCTGGCCACGTTGGAAATTGCTATCTGGCTTGCTGTCCACAGGAGTGAGCACTGAATGAAAAAACTACATCCACGCTGCAGACAGCAGGGTTGCTTTTTGGGGGGATGGGTCTTCACAGCTCCATTCAATTTAAAAATGTATGATAATTCAAATATGGTCACCAAGAAATATAAAGGTAGTATTTTTCACTTTTTTACAACTGTACATGTTAGAACCATGAATTATTTTATATAGGACACAGATTGATCTTAATAATTACTTATTAATCTTAATAGTTAATCCCATTAAAAGAAAAATAATGTAAAACAACAAAGCCCTTATCTTAGAAGTCATGCTTCTAAAAATACAAACAAATTTCATGATAAGTTAGGAAAATTATAAATCAATTAGGAATGGTGTGTGAAAAGAAAGAATGAACATTTGAAGCAAGCAGTAGGGCCTCTTAATGGAATAACATAACATGGTCAGAATTAAAGCAAATAATCTAGCTTTCAATGTTCTGTATAGGGACTGAAATGATAATGTGATATTCATTCCTATAAGATTTCATATAGAATGATTACAGCTTGGTAATTACAGTCAAGGGCAAAATTAGGAACTAATAATACTCAATAGCATTAATTAACATCAAATAACCACAATTATGGACCAGAGATGAAAAGACAATTAAAATAATTAAAATGCTTAATTTCTTTTGTGCAGGAATGAAAGTTATGTCAATGGAAAACTATTTTAAACAGTAAGATGGATCAGTTATAAAAATACACAAAGAAATTTGCTGCATTTGGAGAAATAGGAGATCATTTCTTAATTGTCAACAACTAATTCACCAAATGCAGAGTTCATGCCACCCACTCTAGCACTAACATGATAAAGTTTAAGTGACAACATTCATGAAATCCAATATAAACATCAGATAAGATGAAGTTTAGCATCTGAAATCCTAGACAGTTTGCATTCAGGAGAGAAACTTGACTCCAAAATAATGAAGAAAGAATTCAGATGTGGTGAAGTCTTTTAGCCTTCACATAGCAAGATCCACCATTTTTTTTTTTTTTTTTTTTTAGAACCAGGGATTGAACTCAGGTCCTTGTGCTTGCCAGGCAAGTGCTTATTCTGCTGAGCTGTCTCCCAAGCTCCATCACATTTTGAATATATCTATTTACACACAAGCAAAGACTCAGCATGAAAATTAATATATAAGGCTATCATGACAAAAAACACACAAAATTAAAAGAACAAAATTCAGACAAATGTGTAATACAAATTTTTTTCAAACCAACAGCTACAAAAATACAGGAAATATATTTTAGATTTTTAGTATCTACCCCCATAGTGTTTATTTTTTCAAAGTAACATGATACAATTTACCTTTAATAAGATAAAAAAAACTGTAATATCTTTAATGAAACAAAGATTAAAATTGCTTTAAATTTTCCAATGGCAATTTGTTTTACATTTAATTTTAACATTAATTTTAAAAAATAGGTTTCAGGGTATGAAATCAATGTTGTTTTTTTCTTGAAAATATTTTATGATTGTTATCAAAATTGGAAATCAATTCATCAATTTCCTATTAAGTACTTTCCTATTAAGTATCAACTATTTTCACCTTGAATTGAGAACACCATTTAAGCTTTTTAGCCAATGTCGTTATTATTAGACATAAAGAACATATAATGACTGTCAAAAACATCATTTGATATCTCATCAAGTCAGTTAAATACTTTAAGCATGTATTTTTAAGTATCAACCCCTCCTAAAAACTTTCTAAGAATATTCCTGGAAAATATTCTTATGAGAATATATGAAATATTAACTAAAATATTTTATTATTAATTTTAATGAGAAAGAAGTTGCAATGAGAACATTTCAAAGCAGGTTAGTAGGAAAGTTACAGTAATTAATACATTGCATACTGTCTTCATAGTAGTTATTCAGAGTGCAAGATGCAGACATGATATTTTGTGTAAACATCATTAGTACAAATCTTTCTTCTCATTGAACTAAGAGAAAGTAGCTTTATACCTATCTAACTATATACATATATATATATTTTTTTTTTCATTACAAAATGATTCTTCATGTGTATCACCCATTTTTGTTTTGTTTTGTCAGAGATGAGTGTTCCATTACCATTCAAATATTGTAGGTGCTGCATCAATTGAGATGATCTTGTGGTTTTTAGATTTGGCTCTATTTATATAGTGTATTACATTTATAGATTTGCGTATATTGAACCATCCTTGCACCCATGGGATGAATCCTACTTGGTCATGGTGTACAATCTTCTTGATGATTTGTTGTATTCTATTTGCTAGAATTTTATGGAGGGTTTTTGCATCTATGTTCATGAGGGAGACTGGCCTGTAGTTGTCTTTTTTAGTTGTGTCTTTCCCTGATTTTTATATCAGTATAATACTTGCCTCCTGGAATTAATTTGGGAGGATTGCTTCCCTTTCAATTTCATTGAAGAGTTTGAGAAGTATAGGGATTATATCTTCTGTAAATTTCATGTAGAATTCAGCTGTGAATCCATCAGGACCTGGACTTTTCTTTGTCAGTAGATTTTTTTAAATTACATTTCATATTTCATTGGCTGTTATTGGGTTATTGAGAGTTGTCATATCTTCTTTGTTTTAAGGTTAAACACTTACAGCTTTATTCTATACTTAATTCCATTGTGTGTTTTCTCTACTAATGGTATCTGTGTTTTTTAAAAAAATCATTTTAATGAGAAAAAAGATAACATAGCAATGAAATAGTTTCAAATCATGTTTAGTAAGACAGTTACAATAGTTAATACATTGTATATTATTGTCTTCATAGTAGCTATTCAGAGGACTGGATGTACCCTAGCTTTAATTTTGAGGAATTTCCTTTTTCTTTTTGAAGGCAATTGACTTCATAAAAATACTTCTTCAATCAATTAATCTTCACTTCAACTTCCTTTTGGTGGCCACTCCTGTTTCTTATGACACAAGAGAATCTGTACTAAGCACAGTGGTTTTAATCAACTGAAGTAGAAAGCCTTCTTTCATTAATTAAATAAGTGATGAGTGGATGCATAGATAGATGGGTGGGTAGGTGGATGGATGGGTGGACAGATGGACAGACGGACGAACAGATGGATGGGCAGCAGACAGACAGACAGATCTACAGATAGATAGAACTCCAGCTATCCAGCAAGATAGATAGACCTAAATTTTTATAAACACAGTGCTGCAGTCACGTAAGAGGCTAAGAAGCTCCCCATAGCAGAGAATCTCTGAACTTTGTCTTTCAGTGGTTCCCTAGAAAATCCATTTGTAGTGGCTAACAGTGTTCCAGGTACAGTCTTATGGAGGCTTAGCACTACTAAAATGCTTCTACTTCAGGGAGAGCTGTATTTCATTTCTGAAAAATACTCCTTCCTCGCCTTCCTGCCTGCCCTTTGTCCCACCCTAAAACACACACACATGCACAGACACACAGACACACACACACACACGTAATCTTTCCCTTCTTCCTTCCCATCTTCTGCCTGCCCTCTGAACCCTCCTGTAGGTGTGAGCATACAAGAAAACAAGATTTTCGTCCAGTTCACTCTTCCCCACACTTTGTGATTTGCAGCACACAGCATTTTCTCTTGGGAGTATACACCCAGATTCAAGGTCTCATTCCAGAGACTCTCAATGCAATGCTTTCTCCACACTGTTCCCCAAGCACCTACCTGCTTTGTGTATCCATCAGCTTAAGTTCTACAATAGCAGAAAACTTCCATATCTCTTAACCGTGGAATAATATTCAGTACCAAGCAGAGCCTCAGATAAATTGATCACTTAGGTAAATGTTTCCTAATCAAGTGAATCAGAGAAAGAAATTCTAGGTAACATTAAGCAAACCAGTGGGTAAATCAGCTAATACATGTCCTACAAATCTTCACTAGATGAAGAGATAAACTGATGAATACAGTATAGACAAACATGGCATATCCATAGATATTTATTATAGCATTGGAAATATTAATGAATTTTGAAATAGAATATTATAGACTATAGTTTATAGCTATGAAATAAATCTTACTAGAAAATATAACAGGAAAAACTGTTTAGTGAAATTCTGGATGAGAGTCCATAAGGGAAATACAATTAGCCTCACATTAATTTAATGTGATGGATACTGATTATTAGATAATGTTATCAGTGTTATGTGGGGATTATTTTTATGTAACTGAGTATTACAGAAAATACGGGTCAACAGACTAGATGTTAGAGTTTCACCTCAACAATATGTATTTGAGAGGGATTAAAATACAGTAAAAATATGGAGTTTATATTCAAGTCATAAGAAAATAATTCCTGTAAACAATAATTATGGTGATTTCATTTTACTTCTCTTTCATTTGACAATGTAGGAAACATTGGCATTGTCCTGGCACTATGTAATATGTAACATATTGTGATTTTACATGTTAATACAATTATTCAAACTTGTTTGGATAGTATTTATAAGCTGAACATTTGAATGTGCTTGTACTTCAACCACACTGCTTGCTTGAAGCATTTTTAAACAAGGGAATATAATACTGACAAAGACCTCCTAGAAAATGTTGCAATATATGAAGATTAATTTTAATACAAGTAATTAAATTATGTTAATGCACAATTTTGTTACAGTGTTATTTAATTAATAGTTAAAGGAATGATCAATAAATTATTCCCTGAACATTGGTGAAAATGCAGATATGAGTTTGAAAAAAATCACCATGAGCTGGTCAAGAGGAAAAGGACTTAAATTAAGTGCACGCTTTTCTGCACCACGATTACATCTTGGGTTTTGGGGAAGGTAAGTGTCACGAATACACATTACTAATTCCAAACTTTGGCATTGTAATTTCTTAAAGATTAGGTAATAATTTTATAATTCATTTTGTTACACTGTGTGAAATTATGTTGGCCGAGAGCTAGGTTGAGAAATCAAAGACCTATGAATGTGACTGTTATCTGCCTCTGTAAGTGCCTTTTTATTCAGTCAAATCTGTGTGCTCAAATTCGGGTTCATATCACACTCATGAGATGTTTTCTAATGGAGGTGCTAACCTGAAGGGGTGGATGTTCAAAACAATACAGAGGCAGCCAATATAACCCAAATGAAATCAACTAACAGATTTCATATGTGCCTCACCTAAGCAGGATTGTGAAAAGTCACCCGGAGGGGCAGAATATTTTGTTTCTAAGAATCTCGGCTTTCATCTGAATACCTGGGGATAAGAGAACTGTGAGGAGAAAGTGTAATGGAAGTTAAATTCTATTGCAGGTTTGCATGAAACAGAAGATCCATACCACACCGAAGCTCTGTTTTGTATCTTAGGGCCTTTCTCTCCTCTGTGTGTTACACATATCAAGTTCTCCATGTATTCCACATGTAGGGACTCCTGAGTGCAGAGTGTACCTTAGAATATGCCAGCTACGTAGGCTTGCTGTTGTAGGTGATCCTGCATACCGCGACATGAAAAGCTGTAGCCTGAGGGTAGTCTCCAAAGTGGGTGAGTCCTTCTCATTTTGTAAATATTGCTTACACTCAATTCTCTGAAATTCCAACTGCTCTTCCGACTTGAAACTGATAATGAATAGATATTGAAACTGATCCCGCTATAATTTTGGTAAGCATCCTTGCTGAGGATGTTCCAGTGGCCCCTATTACTTAATGAGGAAGGTCAAACGAAGCGTGATATAGAGCTCAACACACTTTTCTCTGTGGCATCTGAGTCGTAATGGTCATCAGTGTTCTTTGGAGCTCAGAAAGCTCGCTCACACGGTCTGTGGCACACTTCCCGTGTATCTAAAGCATCTGCGATCAGTCCTGAACGAGGGGCTCCATACTGGCCTCTCACACACCAAGAGTTATATGGGCTTGTACTAGACAAATAAACCAACCGATTTTGAAACCAGATTGTTTTCTCCTTTACTGCTCACAAGGGAGTTTCCATTGAGGCTTAGTTGCATTTTTCTCTGGTTCATTTTAGAAGAAACTTATCTTCTGTATTAACTACTTGGGTTCCTGGCTGCTATTAGAGTCCAGTCATAAGTTGAGGTTTCCACAAGTTTGAGTTCCTTTGATTAGTTCTCCAAAATAACTCAAATATCAATGTGTCTTTTCTGAGAGAAACGGGGCAGGGTGAGAAGCCTTAGTCTCCGAAGTCCCGCTAAAGTGTGCTGGAGTCTGATCAAACAACGGTGGCAAGCGTGCTCCTTTAGAGCATGCGGTATGCAAAGCTTCTCTTTCTTTCTTTTTTCTTTTCTTTTTCTCTTTCTTTCTTTCTTTCTTTTCTTTTCTTCCTTTTTTTTTTGTATTTTAGGAAAGGGTGTGCAGGGTGTTCAGGGTCTCGCTACTTGATCGGACTCCTCGTGATTCTCCTGTCTAGGCACGCAACACCACGCCCCGTCTCAATCTCCGTCCCATAGTACCCGGGCTGTGGGGCCAGCACGGAAGACCCAGGAATAGAACCCCCAGGGACCTGCGCCTGCAGGACTGTAATCCACTGAGGTATTTGGCCTGCCACCCTCCCTTTTTTTAAAGCTTCTCTTCATATGACTGGTGGGAAACTCATTCAGTTCACTTCTAAAATTGGCCTTATGAGAATGTATGCAAGGCCATG